>OY756374.1:5717524-5938731 GCA_963576895.1 Ceraclea dissimilis
ATAGGTACTCGTTTGCAAACGTTTTGATTTACGAATACAACAGCGATATTTACATTGATTTAAAGCTCTCTGAATGGAAAAACAAAAAGTGGAAAACACCAGACAAAGAGGCTCAAAGGTTTAACCATAGAGGCAGTATAGTATTACGGCATGGCCTAACATATCGTAATAATAAATCATATTACCCCAGTCGCACTAACAGTCAGACTCATCTCTCAATAAATCAAAAATATACATTCGTATCCTAGCTTTATATGTAGTATAGATTCCAACTATACTCACATCATTCTGAAATGTTTTGAACACACAGACGCTGGTACATTGCACATTCAAAAAGTATATCTACTGATATTCGATATCACTGAAATTCATACTATGAAATGAAACGTAGATTATGTTATGCTGTAGGTATACCTGCCTTAACTTTACCTTGCTTCGAATGTTTAATACCAGATATTTAGTCGAATCGTTATTGAAATCACCAGACAAATATTTATATTGCTTGGTTGATAGTCGATTCGGATAAGTACAAATTTTTAAAAATTGTACTGCAACACAGAAGTAACTAACAGGTTATTGTTTACGGAGATGAAATATACCTCTCTTATTTTTTTATAAAAAAATATCCGGGCTTGCGTACAGAAAGACAAATAGCCTAATACTTCAAACTAAGTTAAATATACAGTAAAAGTAAAATACACAGTAACAAATTTTTGGAGTAACTAGTTTAGCTTTTTGCTTTCACTAAATTATACCGCTTTATTCAATGTCTTTTCAACGGATTATCTCGAATAGTTTATGGACGGCGGGGAAACGCCCTTCCATCAGTAATCGTGACGATTAAAATATATTGTCCAGAATGGATATAAAAATAATATCCCCGCCATGCTCCATCACACACACGCACTGATCATTATTCATCCTCCCCTTCTTTCTACTTCTGCTCTCCTGTTACCTAATGTGATTTTTGCATGAAAAACACTTCAGTTCCTTTCAGCAATGGCAGTGTGGCATAGTAATCGTTAAAAACTTTTCTCTTCCCTAGATGATCTATTGGATTATCTCTTCCTATTCAAAAACTTATCCCATTGTGCGATTGGGAGAGAGCCAAAATATTTGATACTTACATGATAGAAAATGCAGAAATGATAATACCTGTTCAATTCTTCATCTTTTATCAAAATTAATTCTGAAAATATAATGCATTCCCTTTGGTCAAGAACACAATGAAACTTGAATGCTTTGCTATTTAGAATGATCTTTTGCAGTAGTATCTATTGAAACCCTCTCCATGATACATCACAGTAATCTAATCGCATTTTCGTGTAAGTAAAAGATGATGAAAAAGGATCTTCAAGGCCGCAAAAAGTCAAACTATGATTACGCATTTTCAAAATAGTCGAAAAAACAAAGATAGGAAACATTTGTTTTTAGCTATAGCTACAAAAGATAGACACAAAAGTACAGCGATAAGCGTTATTGCATGAAACCCTGTATATCTCTTGTGTAAACTTTTACACGAATCTAAAAAAACACACATGATGCCTCATCCACATGCTGTCCGACCTTCCACGAGTCCCGCGCGAATGAGTAAAAAGGCGTTAACCGTCGGTTACGTATACAGTTCAAGACAATCACCTCGTCCGTACGTCTTTTTACTCATTCACACAAAACTCGTGTAGGGATGCCGAGCGTGAAGCGGCCGCATGAGAATGATATTGCAGTATAAAAAACGTTATGAATAATGATTCTCCGCTACCCTAGGGGTTCCAAGGTAAATAAAATGAATGACGCAAACTTACTAGAGAATGAAGTGAATTTAACACACATCAAATGGGATAAGAGAATTCATAATATAGTAGACCTGGAATAAAGTTGAAGAAAAGAATATAATATACTCGTATAAAAGAAATATACTACCTTGCATTTTATTCTCGTTAGTTTTACCTCCCTACGCACTATTAGCATAGTAGGTACTGTTTATTACTTGCAAAGAAATTATCGTTACGAAAGGTGAATCTACTATTTGTGAAATAACCATGTACTTAATATTTCAATTATTTTCTTGGACAAATAATTAATTGAGCACCTAATCGATTTAGCTGAGTGCACGTATTAGATATACATTATGTAAGAAAAATAATATAAGAATGAAGTTCTGTATGGGTATATTGTGGTTATCAGGAGTCCATAATGCGAAGACGGTTACAGGTAAGGGGTAACATTATGCAACTTGTTAATGTGTTCGCCTACTACATAACATGAGAACGTGCACCTGCATTTAATGTTTCGTGTTACGATGAGTGTCTGTACTGCTATAGCAGAATCTATCGATATTATGGTACGTACTTCACTACTCTACCTCTACAACACTTATGAACTCGTAATATCACTAAAGAGTAAAATGTCAAACGGAAAATAGGTATTGAAAAGGGAACGAGGAGGCACTGTGGGTATTAGACGTATATGCAATAGGTACGGTGCATTTGCCTGATACATAAATGTATTTTCCCAGTTTTTCCTAGTTGTGACGATTCAACTTTGTTGTTTTATAGACCGCAAAAAAACACTGCTTAATTGTTAGTAGTAGCAGTAATATATTGCGGATGAACAAGGCGCAGTGCTGAAATGTACACAGCTATAGGAGTGTATTGGCCTAGGCCAACATGGCAGCACCATCGCGTCGTGTCCTAGGCGTGTTATTTGCTTAACGGAACGTGATCTAAAGTGAAATTAACTTCGCAAACAGCAGCTCTATCTGCTAGAATACTTAACAGTTTGTTTACCTAAGTCATTTAGTAGGTAGTGTGGTTTATTAACTTTTACTTGAAATATTATTTAAAGCGTTGTATAGTAACTGTGAATAAATGTGACAGAAGAAAAGAATGTGTGTAGGGATGGGGTCAGTTGTCTGATGTTTTATACCCGTAATCTGATTACATTCTGATTATAATCTGATCGTTCTAGCCTATGTCAAAGCCAGTGCTTATTTTGCCCGGATATGATGAGTGCCGCAACACTACTTCTAGTACTTCGCAATTTAGAACATGGGGAGGTCACGAGCCTATGCCACATAGAACTAGATAATGTATATTTCCCACACCTTTTCCAGCTGCATTTCCCACAAGCCAAAGCTCATTTATTACTGAAGTATTTTACCACATAGCACATACAATTAAATAAACATATTGTGAAATGTTATTATGATTTCAGTATATCAATATTTTATTTACTCACCACTCGGCAGCCTTCTTGTTTGCTTTACTTTCTCCCCAAATTCACGAGGATTGTGTGAACATTGAACACTCAATTGACTCATTTGTACGACCGCTTTGCAAATAAAACACAGTCTGGTTAGGTAGGCATTCAGGCAAGGTACCCACCTCATTCAATGGAAAGCAGTTAGAATGTTATAAAAGAATATCTTGTAGGTATATTAATATGACCGTTTTTAAACGTGGTCGGTCTCTTTCAGAAAGAATCTTGCAATGTCTTAGCACACAGGTACACAGTTAATGATAATACATAAGAGTGTGTATTTATTAATTTCATATTTAAAGACTCCCATACATCGCTTTGCATGGGGTGCCTGATGGTCAACACCTGCCAGGAAGACCACCGAAGCGATGGAGAGACAGCTGGAGTTTCACATCACAGGAGGACAATCCTGTCAATACAGACTCACTGAGTCTAGACGCAGTTTAAGAAGAAGAAGATATTGTAGATAAAATGTAGGATGTGTACAATATTTGTATGTACGAGGCACTACTCCTGTGAGATACTACCAGCTATGCACACCATAAGCTCTAATGTGCACCTGAGAGGACATCAACGGAAGCTATAGAGAACAACATCCAACACACCAAAACACTTCCACAACCAATATAAATGTTACCAGAGAATAGAGACACTAAATTCATATGCGATTGGAGTATCTTGGCCTCAACTCAATTTAAAATTAAATAAAAGACTGCACAAAATGTTTGACTAGTTTATTCAGGAAGGCTTATCTAGTGCACATGGGTACTATGTAATTAATATCAATACCAACTCAAGCACGGAAAGACAGCTGATATGTAATTCACCTAATGTCTACTAAGAAGTATAATAAGAAATACTCGTACTTACAGTCATTGGATCAGATAGATTCTTACATTTCCTTTTCAGTTTGTCGCAATGAAAAGACTTTGTGAAAGATCTTCAATAATTCTGTTTGTACGAGAGATGAGATGCCTAATAATACTATGCAGAATATTTCGTATAATAAACATCACGGCTAGACGTATAGAGGTAGAGCTAACTACTCTATTATAGCCTATGTAACCAGATACGTTCTCGGTTCTCTGAGACATCGATACTCCCACAGGGGTTGCCTAGAAAGCGAATTTATAATATAGAGCTGCAAATCACGTATTATAGCATCGTAAAACGATTATGCAAAGTTGATGCATTTTGAATCTATTATGTATGGTGTAGGTATACCTTACAATTCCGCATTACCACTTATTTTCCACTATTTTTTTAAGATATCTGACTGAAAATATACTCGTACACTTTCATTTCAGACACGGTTTCTAAGTAAAATAAGAATATTGATATGCCATTTTTGCACAGAAAATAAATAGAAAAATTCTCTGAGAAGCATTCAGTATTATGAAAAATAAAACACTCGATGCTGCAAATCGGCACGTCTATTGGCATTCCACAAAGTCTTCAACAATTGTTACCATCATATATCTTCAAGGGTCAATATTGCTCATTTTGTACGAATTACAATCGTTTTAAGAAACCTATAAGATTCTATTTAAACACTACCTAATTGTTTTACATTTCTAGTCGACTAGTTCATTCAAAAGCCGATGTATTCTTTAATGTTGCACATCCCTACTATCCCACTAAAATAAACCTGCGGGAAATTGTATATGAAATACCTAATTCTAATATTTGAATAGTAAAATTAGATCTTATCTATCTACCCTCCGCAAGTCATTTTCTCCTGGTAACCCGACGCGGTGTTTTCATTACAAATTTGAAAGTGCCCCGTCACCATCCCTTCCATTGTACGTAATTGAATTCAACTATTTACTTAGAAACCATCGTATTGTCACGTACAGTCTAATTAACTTCGGACATCAGAAATGAGCATCAATTCTTTGTTCTCACTGCATCATATACCAGAATGAAGTGATACCAATTTTCATTTACTAGAATCTTACGAATGAATTATTTATTTACATTTAATATATTCTAGCAACGGTTAACAATAAATAAAACGCTAAACAGACTCTAAGTGGGTGTCACACGATGCAAAAAGAACATACTTAGGAGGGGCTCAATTGAGGATCAGGACATGTCCATTTTTTTTTATCAAACAAAAGCGGCAATCGATGGCATACCTACCTATGCTAAACGTGTTTTAAAGTCTATTATTTAACAGTAGTAATTTCTCAGAAGCATAGGATTCGAATAGACGTACGTAACCCTTATAGGGAATCGAACAATCTAATGATGAACAGTCTGACTTATATACTTCGAAAACTCCGGCTTTTGTAGTATTGTTTTGAACTAAGTGCTGCCCACTGAGAAGAATATAAAAAAATCGAAAGTAATTTCATGAAAGCTAGTAAATAAATTAGTATAGAATAAAATAATAAATTACGATATGTTAGTATCGCATGTATTCCAGCATTATATTATCAGTTTGATCTCACTGAGCGTATACTGTAATAATGTTGTTTCAGGAAAATAAATAAACTTCTTCTCCATCTTTTCCCATCTTCTTGTCTATTATAACTCAACTTTGGATAAAGTGTCTATTATTATAAGATGCGATAAATAATATGACTCCATCGTGTTGTTCTTGCTATAACAAATTGTATCTCTACATAGGGAGAAGGGTTCTCATAGAACTAATATACTAGAAAATAGACGTCTTGAAATAAATTTCTTCAGTATACTGAAAATGTAGGTATATTTCACTGTCATACCAATTTACCTAGAAGATTATCAACACTTCGTTTAAAGCTAAAAATAATATGTATGTAACCAAGTAATGTGAACAATTTCAATAAGTGATTATATTCTGCATTGTTTTCTCAGCAATACTGAACAATCTGAGGCGGTATTATCAGTGAAATTATACACACACCAGTTCCTCGATGGAAAATTGTGGGGTAGTTTTCATTCTATACGTTTTTTGGGGTGTTGAATTCGAATCCGAGGTTTGACAACAAAATTTTGTGAGAAAAAATACAAAGAAAGGCGAAAATATTCATTTCCTGGCAATTTATTTATTAGAACTTAAAAGCTGGCAACTTTTTGTCAGTTCTCTTTTTACGCAAAATGAAAGTACATAAACTTTTCTACAAACTTGGTATTCAATTTTTTTCTCTAAAATAAATAGAAACGGAGCTGTCAAGCTGCAAAAACTAGCCAAATTTTCGCATTATTTTAAGAAGAGAAGAGGCAATAACTAATCCTTAATTTCACGCTGGAGCCTTAAACTAATAAATATCGTATAAAACGAAATAGACAGAAATGATAAAACAGGGAAAAAGTTAAATATTTTTCATTTCATTTGCTTAAAATTCATATCCAGAGTTTTTACCTGGTCGCCTCATCCCTGCACTCTAAATATATATGGACTCATAGTACCACCATACTGAAGAGCTTTCTGAAAAGTTTCCATCCAAACTTTCTCCTACAGAATTAAAGTGATGTTTATTCAATTGAATTATGTTCATGCTGAAACTATCTCGTGCTGAGAAGACATCAATACTGAAAGATCTATAGGGAACAACCGATACCTACTAATACAACTATGGAAAGTATTAGTACATATTTATAACAATGAGTTTTTGACCCACGATTCCATAATTAGGGTTGCCAGATTTCTCGCAAATCAAACCGGGACAACCCCCCCCCCCCCGTCGACGACGAAAACGTTTTTTGATGCATTTTTTATTTTGGCGCTGTATTTTTATTTTTACTCAATTGACCACTGAAATAAAAAACGCATAAAATTTTATTCCCCGTCAGAGGGGGAGAGGGGGGTACTCCTATGAAACTATTCTTAATTTTTACTTATGATAAGTCGAAAATTTTACGAACCGCTAATGCGTAACTTTTCTTTTTCGTAGTTTTTATACAAACTGTCAAAAATACCACAAAATGATAAAAATCGTAAGAATATAATATAGTAACATTTCCGAAAACCGGGACATTTAGGCGTCCCGAAAGGTTTGTTCGGGACACCGGGACACGGAGCGTAAAACCGGTGACAGTCCCGGTAAACCGGGACGTCTGGCAACCCTATCCATAATACTAATAATAATTTTATACGTATCAGAAACAATCTAAATCTAGGAATCCTGTTCTATTTTGCTTTATTATGTACTCCATTTTTGTAAGGATTGTTTAACGTTCTGAAATTTATTGAAGGATCATAGCTTTAAAATATTCAGACACTCTTTTATTATCTTATCATAACCTTCTGGAAACATGTTCACTATTAATTCTGAAAGTCTCAGTTTAGAGTTCGACGGTCGACGGAAGATAGGTCATAACCGCATACTACTTCTTAAAAATTCCATGACCACATTGAATATGCTATGGAATGAGGTTAGTAGGGAAATGAGTTCCTGCAAGACTGGTGTTGTGATAAGAATGAAAGTGAATAAACTGAGTGAATGAAAGATGACAGGATGACAAAAAAGATATATTTGAGTGAGCGAAGAGGGGTGAGGAAGTGCGGAAACTGACCTGGTCCGATCATGTCGACGCGTCATGTCCTCAAGGATGGACGCGTTTTGAGTAAAAGAAATCGGAGAGCGTGTATGACAAATTGTATGAATGTGGCGGAGGCTAGGAGTGTGTGCAAGTCTGGCAAGGGCTGTCTGGCGCTCTGTCCTCTCTGCCTACCCTCCAAGGGACGTGGCGTGAGGGTATAGATAGATAGATAGACATTTTGAAAAGTAAAAAAATGAAAATCTAGGGCAGTGCCTGTGTTTTCAAAAAGAGGGAATATATGAATATCATTTTATTTTGTCTAATATCAGATATTAAACTTGTGGATGTGAATTCTCAAATTATTATGCCTCATCCACATGCTCGTAGACCCTCCACGTTCTTTTGTGTGAATGAGTAAAAAGACATGCGGACGGGGTGATTGTCTTGAATTGTATACGTAATCGACGGTTAACGTCTTTTTACTCATTCACACAAAAAACGTGGAGGGTCGGCGAGCATGTGGATGAGATGTAGCTTCTAAAAATATTGAATGCATAATTTCTTCTCATCATAAAATCATTCTCTTTCATACGAATCTGCATTCAAATCAATTTGCAAAGTCTTCAGAAAATGTAAATTCTCTAACCCCTCTTATTCTCAGCTCATTTTCACACTCCATTGTATTTACCACACTTCCATTAGTACTCTATAAAGTTGTATAGATTTCACTACAGAAAACAGAAAACACAGACAACGTCAAAGTGGCAAAAGGCAAACCACTCAAGTCTCTTTCATCCAACAGCTTTTCTTTCAATGTGAATTGTTCCGACAATGAGGTCAAATAATAATTTTGTAAAAACAAAGTCTGGAAAGAAGTGATCTATTAAACATGCAAGAATTAAGTATTTAAGAACATTAATATACGATCAAAGCAGGTATACACTACATTCAGTTCTCTCTGTCTACCAGGGAAGAGATGTAAAGTCATCAAAAAATAGCGAAACCTCTGCCTACATGAAAACTTGTTTTTTATGTAAAGAAAATATGGCCAACTGGCCTCAAAGCTAATGTTTCTGAGAATTTCACCTTTAATATTTTCACAGTTAGTTCAGTTAGATGGTGCGATGCCTCTGCTTTATTCTGACATAAGTAATTTTAATCTCTTCAAAAATCAAGATCTCTTAAATGAATGTAGGTATCTAATTTCATTTTCTTTATTTTTTATAGCAATTAACTCTTTGACAAGTGATTTTTCAACAAGTGAGTCAAGATTTAAACGAAATTCAGCTGCCCTAGTGTTTCATAATTTTAGACTTTAATGCTTTGCTTTCTCATGAGTCAATGTTCCACACACTGTGCAGTGTACATTATATCTACAATGTACGTAGCTTCCTTAGTTCCTTCCTGTCCATTCTACTTTCAGTAGACTTATTTGCATAAAAATTGAATTGTAGAATCAATTTGTTCCCTGTGCTTAACATGCAATATACCTACACACCTCTCTTAGTAATACATACAACATGCATAGCTGCTGTTCTTTGCCGAGCAGTTTACTTAGCAGAATACACTGCACAGTACACACCCACACAATGACTTCACAATATCGACGCAATAAGATAGACAGTGAACTGTTTTATGATAATAACTGATGTTCACTACTTGTGTGTTATCACAAGGTGGGATGAACTGAATGTAAATGAGTATTGAATATTATTTTAGCTTATTCTTGATTCAGAAGCGATGACGGATATTACTGATGCCCAATACTATAGAAAATTCCTGATGATAGATGGGACAGAAAGGATACAGACCACGATAAATCAGATTACTAGGAAACAACATTTGAATTTTGATTTAAGAGGGAAAGGTTGTGGTTGACCAAAAATAATTATTTTTCTACCAACAGTAGACTCACGATTTTGTCTTTCAGCGTACAGTTTTAAACCCTTTTAACACGTCTTTGAAATCCCAATATTAAAGCTGAGAAAATAAGAATGTTTCTATATTACCAGAGGGAACATTGAAAATCCTTTCACAGCTATTTCAATTAAAAACTCTAACCAAAAAAAATAACCAAACAAAGAAATGGACAAATATTGTGAATTATTAATATACTCGTTTTTCGTTTATTCCGATGTCACCCCACCTAGTCGAATCAATAATTTATTAAATCACTTCCCCGTACTACACGACCATAGAAAACTCCATCCACGATTAAACAATATGTGGTGAGAGAGAGGTGAATCTTCAATAGATACTGCTTTCCTGATACATTGGAATGGAGTTGGAAAGAAGTACCAATATGATTTCGAGTACGTCATCTCAGTTGCCAGAGAAGAGTCTATTAAACCGGTAATTATTGATAGGATTGCCACTCGAGTTAGTGATTTTAATGCCATAACCAAATCAACTGTTATGAGTGTGTATATATGTGGGAAATAAATCTTCATTCATTCATTCATTCAACCAGTTAAAGATCGCGCAAACCTCGGAATCTGATAACCCAAGTATATTTTACCATTGTTGTAACTTGTTTTCGAAACTCAAGGCAACAATTTTAGGAATCATGCTGTCTAATATTCTTTCTGTGGCCCACGGTTCTCGACAAAAGTTTGTAATTAGGAAAAAAATCATTGCAATTCAAACATTTAAAACTTTTTGAAATTTATTTATTTAGCGTATGGTCAATAATGGTACATCACATCAATTTACAATAATAGAGCTCATGTTTGATTGTCAGAAATTAAAAATTAAAAGTATTGTTTCTCAAATATTATATTAATGGAATAATATTTTTCGGGTATAAAATCACGGAAAAATATGATAGGTATACAGTACGGAGTACCTACGTTCACTCATAAGCCTCGAAAAATGTACACAAATGATAAATTAGTATTATTTTTATTCACGAACATGTTTGTTAACAAGGTAAACAAATTGATTGAAAAATTGATATATAAGTACCTATACATACTGTTGAAGTGGCAATCCATGCGATGATCAAAAGCAACATACGTATTGTACACCCTAAATTGAGGTGCCTACTACAAACAGTTTTTCCCCCAAACATTCCCATATTGAGTTGTACGTAACTAATAACAATATTAGGTTTTATCTACCAATAAAGAACATATGTACGTGTCTTAACCATTTAAAAATTAAACAAATACATACAACGCATGACGTTTTACAAAAACTATCCTTCATCATCTGGAGGCCTTAGGAATTTAAACATCATATTGTTCCCGCTGGTATAAAGAAATTCGAGTGATGAAAATTTCATCATAGGCACAATCAAGATTTGTAATTCATAAGCGAAACAATAATAACTTAACATTAATTCTTCTTCTTCTTCTTCCTTCAGCCATCTCTCCACTGCTGGATATAGGCCTCTTCCATTTTCCTCTATCTTGAGCTTTGCGAGCCCATCTTCTACCCGCAACTGGGATTATATCGTCGGCCCATCTTTTCTGTGGCCGACCTACTCCTCTCTTTTTGTCCCACGGTCTCCATTTTAGAACTCTGGGAGTCGATCGCTCTGTCCCCTGTCTGGCAACATGACCCACCCACTGCCATTTTTGTTTTGCAACCCGGTCCATTAACTATGAAATCTTAAATTATGATTTTTTTGTACCTGCTAATAATATTACGTCATCGTATCAATATTGGGATTGATAGTAACTAATTAACTATACATACACCATATTATAATACATCAAGCTAGGGTTAGCAAAGAATCCCCTATTGTAGTTTGGTCCCATCTGGTGACAGGAGTGCAGCATTAGTATGGAGATGAGGCAATCAGCGCCAGCGTCGGGCCCTCCCCCTCCATATTGGTCTAGCTACTGCATTACATTATTATCGGTACTTGTTTCACTTATAAAATTGTCTACGACTACCGCTTATGTCGTTCAATATGCTACCCTGGTACTTTTACTCAATATTTCGATCAGTGTCTATGTACTTTTATTGTTTTAACATTTGTAGTCGGAAAATCTTTTTTTTGTATTTGCGCTAACTTATATAAATAAAAAACAATTGTAAAAAAACGCGGGCATAAAGTTCAATAAGAGCTTTTAATAAAAGTAGCAACTAATAGTACGGAATAGGTAATGATAAAATAACTCTCAATATACATACTACGAGTATAATATCAAAAATATATTCAGGTTTATAGAGTACCTTATAGTCGTCAGAACCTATAAAATTATATTTTAGGAAACTAGTTCAATTTTGCGATAAATGAAATTTGTAACGTAATTGATTCAATAAAACCCATGAACCATTATAAAAATTCAATTGTTACGGTTATGGTCAACGTTTTGTGAAATATAAACAACCTCATTACACACATGCATAATATATTTTAATTTTATGAGAAGGCTGGTATATAGAGATGACCATCAGGAGAACATGTTGTAAAAGGGTGAGAATTGTTATGAATAATACATAACACCCACTCTACATACCTAATTGTAGCAATTATTATGTTGAATACATTTACATACGAGTAGTTGTACCTAGTTCAGTTCATCCATTGTCTGCTAAATTACGGACTTTCAACGAAATGAAGCACACTATTTTATATCTAATTTATTAATCAGGGGTCTATGTAAAATCTCGGACACGAGCTCATGGACAGTGGACACCTGGGCGACACGACACTGGGCGACCGCAGGTATTTCCACATTCTTGGTAGAGGCTTAAATCTTTCGTGGGGCTGACTCAAATTAATAGTCGCCTAATTAAACTATACTGCAATCATAGATAGTCTTTCTTGGCATAAAAAGTTACAATTGACACTAATATCATATGTATAATAATATGGGCAATATGAATGCAGCATTATATTTGGAAATAATTGCACTGCAATATATCTTCCCAACCCACAGGAGTAAGAATAACTAAACCGTAAGACGCATAACTATCAACAAGAGATTAGGGTATAGTAATAAGTAATTTGATGAAATATTATAACAGCATTGAAATCATATCATTGAAACATTATTTGAAGTACCCCGTGTTTTCAAATATTACATGGGTGGTTCATATTTCACAAAAAGGAGAAAAAAATACGAGAGAATTACTTAGAAACATGTAAAAATAAATTTGTCGTTTTCCATCAGCAACGTGACAAATCTCCTCAGTAAACATGACAGCTTATTTTTAATGTACCTAACAGAAGTAGACATTTTTACCATAATAATTCAATTAGGTTATTTTGAGAGAAAGAAAATAATACATTTTTTTCCCAATTCTCTTAAGTGATATTAGAAAACTTCGGTTTGTAAATAAAGACTTATACAGGGTTACTCGTATCTTGTCGACCACTTCTTTGCAAATATGTAATGAAATCTACATTTATTCAGCCTTCCAATTGACTAATATACAGACTTCCCATTCTTCGAATGATGCCTGTAAATGTAGAGACGAGTAACATTTATGCTAAGAAACAGTGGGCACGGTTGGAGTGGGAAGTGACATCCTTTGAACCAAAAAACCGAATCTGGAAAAAAATCTTGGGGACTTTGAGCTCTCAAAAAATATGCTTGGTATTTTAGAATGTCAAGAAATAATTGTAATGTCATTTTGAATAGCACTATTTTTTATATAAATATATACATACATAAGAATGGATTTATTTCTCCCTATAGAGTCTACTGAAACACCTGGAAAATGGATGCTGTTTTGAGAATGTCTACTTGTAAAATCGTGAAGCATTAGTTTCAGCTTCTGGTACTCGGCTGCAATTTGGTAAATGATATTGTTCGGTTATATTATGTATCATGTTATTTCTTTTCGTTGTTTTATTATGTTAGAGAGACTTTAGAGTGAGTTCCCATTCTTGTAACTTGCAAAAGTATTTTGAGGTCGGTTGCTAAAGTGGCGGTTGGTTGTCTGGTATTTCCAGCAAATTGCGTTTGACGCTGTCTGCTTCAGTTTACTCCATCAAACCTCATTCTCTCGAGAGACAGGGCCGCATCTCTAAACCAAGTATCGCAAACTTTTATTTATCTACTCGATTATTTTTATAAATTTACTTTTATATTAGAAATAACACTAACTCGAAATGATTGATATTTCTGTAGAGAAACATCAAATAGTACTTACTACTTTATCAATTCTATTTATGGAGAATATCAAATATCCTTATAAATAATTACGATAATTGTCAAAATCAATCGTATATACATACGTATACCTTAGCTTAAAGTAGCCTTTATATATTTAGTAGCTCGCCCTAGTAAACTAAATGTTAATATTTGATCGTTTGTGTTGTTAATGTTGTTGACACATTGTAAACTTATAGTTGGTAATACATATGTAAAACTGTTTATCAGGATGACCTAGCGAGAATATATCGCGATGAGATCGCCCAAGTGAACTATTCTCAGTATTTGTTTTGTCTATTGTGTAGGTAGGTACCTATTCCTTTCTGTTGTGAGATGTTCAGTGAATAAATGAATACGTATACCTTTCAAACATAGCTTAAGACTTAGGTAGAAAAAAAAGGTCACCTCACTAAGTATTTGCTCTTCTATTATGATTTTGATCTATTTGTTATATGTCAATTAAATATTTACAAGAATTTAAAAAATTCATTGTAAATTAATTCATTTCAGTAAAATGACCTGTCAACTTAAGAAAATTCTCTTTACACAGTGTGCAGCCTTGCATTAGCACGTCAAACTACAAAAAATAGTACATCATATATTATGTACCTAATAGCGGAACAAAAACATTTACAGTACCTGCCTATATGCTCTTCTTACTTTATGAATGCCTGGTAAAATATTAATCTAATTTTTTGATGATAAATTAATAACTAATCTGTCATTTTAAAAATTAATCGGTCTTTTTTATTATCAAATTCTATTGATAAAAATATAACGAAATAAGATAACGCAAGTCATATACGATGCAGACAACTCAATCAAACTCCATACAAAATATACACTTAAATTATAACAAAGGGAGCTATCATGAAAACGCATCATAATGCGGTTAGACAACAAAACCCGCAACTCATTCTGCGCTCCTGTTACTCTCATTTATCTATCCCATCAATTTTTTTGGTCATATTTCATGTCCAATCAACTGGACCATTTGATTGACAGACGTGATACTAATTGAGCCTCAGGACAAACAACAATATACTCGAGTACCAGGGAGGCAGAGGTGGCATCAAAATGGATTGCAGCATGGTGAGAGAACAGAATAATATGTACTACGAGTATATCTATAATACTCATACACATCTACACCTCTAACATGAATATCCTATTTCGTTGTGCTTATATGTGTACGGAATGAAAATAATTTTGATTAGGTACTTCAATAGTCAAAGGTGGATACCCACATCCGAACATTCAGTTATTGATCTAAATCTAAATACTTTTATTAGAAATAAAAATACATCATACTTACGCATCTAATACTCGTACACTATTCTAATTCACATATGAGAAGGAGAAGACACATTTCACCTTCCTATTTCAATGTTATTTTGTGTAAGGTAAAAAGACATTTCTCCAGACAGGATTGTTCTCTAATTGTCTATACCTTATCAAAACATACATAAACTCCTACAGTTCTCTAATGTTGAGATGATCTCCTGATAATATGAGTTCTGCCACAAATAAATCGCGTTAGTTGTTTACTTTAAGTTTAAATAAATAAATAAATCATTACGATAGTGGTTCCAAACTTATCAATTTGACATTCTTATGCATTTGACTGCAAAATCAAAACAGTTAGCTGGCGTACGTATGACATTAAGTGCCTTTTTCTCGACTAACCCTTATGGATCAGTGGTAAATTTAGTGATATAGGTAACAGATACACAATGTGAAATCAAACTAAAATTCAAATTATTTGGAAGGTATTTTACTAATGAATTATTATGTCACGAGTAAGTACTGGTAAT
Source organism: Ceraclea dissimilis (assembly GCA_963576895.1). Taxonomy (NCBI): domain Eukaryota; kingdom Metazoa; phylum Arthropoda; class Insecta; order Trichoptera; family Leptoceridae; genus Ceraclea; species Ceraclea dissimilis. The sequence goes on from OY756374.1 coordinate 5,733,180, forward strand.
CTCGCCTCAGGTAAATACAGTTATATATTATGGAATAATCCACCCTTGTCCCAACATAGTCTCCCGATAACATAATGAATAATGGAAATATCGCGTACCTACTTGAAATAATTTCACACACTAATTTTCCAAAACACAATTTTTCAAACAAAAATGTTTGACGCCTGAAGCCTGACGAAGCACACTTAGCGTAAATTCTATATGAAAAGGGTGTAATTACATTGAATGCAATTGATTTGTTCAGTGCAGTGAAATTACACATGGAAATGACAATTGGAGTAATGAGTTAATCGCAACCGTTCACAGAACAACAATGTCTGCATGGAAATGCACAGCACAACTTTAAAGGGGGTGTGAAAGCACTACCCTTATTGCTGCGTAAGCAAAGTACTTCCCTATTCATGCTGATTATAAATACCCATAGATGTATGATGTGACGGCGTATAATACTCAAAGATCCAAAAGTAGGTACCTATGTATGTGTTACTGTTGTTACGTATAACCAATATTTCTTTGGTCAAACCTCTCCTGATGAGATTAGGATATTTTGGAAAAATTAATATTCAAAAGCACCAAAAATGCAAAGCTGTAACTCCAAACTGTACGGTGAAAAGGTAAACCATATCTCTCGATGCATACGACATACGTGAAATATAAATACATATTATAGTCAGTTTTTTTTTTCAGATATTTCATGGGGCTACCTACCTTGGTTTAGGGTTGTTTGATGTGATAATGAGATATGGTTCATTTTCTTCGTTACTTTTAAATTATATTTCAGAACTGTTGTTTTAAAAAATTGGCCAATTTTGGATTGTTCTCTCTCGCAAAACTATCATGTCTTTAAAATGATTTCTGTAGCGCTGCTCGCCGGCGGCCAAGATATAGAAAACGTTGAAAGATGACTTCAACTTGTGCACGTGACCGTACTCTATAGAAATTTCCACGAAGCATATACGTAATATTTAGCAAAGTTTCAAACCACCGCTGCATTTTAACCATTTTCATTTATTGGAACTCGTACTTCGTTCATTTTCCAGTAGATGGATAACACATTTTTTTCAACCCTTCATTCGGATATTCGTAGTTTTGCCACTTCACTTCCTCATTTCCGTTTGATTTTTAAGAGCATGCATATCGACATTTCTAAAAACGGGAGACCATATATCTCGACAACCGTTACTAAGTATGCATTAGAACAAAATAGGGTAGAAGCATTGAACATTTATCTAGGGAATAGCCGTAAAAGATTTTTTATATCTTGTATAGATTTCTCAAAAAAAAATTGTAAAAAACACCTCTGATCTTTTTTCCGAAAGACGGATTTTTTTATACTTATAATGTGCAATAAAATCTGGGAATAACCGTAAAAGGTTTTAAATGAAGGGAAATTAACCCCAAAAAAAAGAAAAAAAAACACTATTTTTGCCATTTTATCATGCGATTGTTCACGTGATTTTTAACCATAATGCCGTGGGAAAAGACTTTGGCATCATTCTTGGTGCCAAGCCCTTAAAATCTAGGGAATAACCGTAAAAGTATTTTGATTGAAGCGAAATTTACCCCAAAAAAAATGGAAATCCTATTTTTGCCATTTTATCATGCGATTGTTCACGTGATTTTGAACCGTAATGCCGTGGGAAAGGACCGTGACGTCATATGTTGTTGGGTCGCGAGTCTTGCTTCATAATCCTACTCGTATTACGATTTGCTTAATTTCAAACACTTTATTCTCGTAATACAACGTAAAAAATTAGCACTTCATTCTTACCTTATCACTACCTCTTGGACATGTGTTGGCAGCAGAATGCAATGACGGCTCCTGACGTTCAAACCTCTCGAATCTGAAGCTATTGGAGCGGTACAACTGGTTATCATCATCACCTCTTCTTCCGCACAATCTTCTGGTAATCGACAATGTCTTGGTCCTGAAAATGTCAAACACAAAAACATTGAAAAAATCTGAGGTACAAATTACAATGACCGAATCAATGGAAATTAATAAATTATTTTAAGAAGTCAAGTAGCGGAAAAAACAGTTTGCTTATTTTAATCAAGACAATTTTGATTTCTTCGACCACTTCTCAAAATATGATGGCATAGGTATGTTTCATTTGAAATATTCATAAATGGCATATTCATGGTTGGCGCAGTTGGTTGAGGCGGCAGTCTCTCGAGCGGGAGGTGCCAGGTTCAAACCCTGGCGCTGGCGATGTATTGCACACTTTGCGATACAGGCTTTTAGCCTAGTGCAAGGTGTGCAGAGAAGTATTTGGGTTTGTGTATGCAAGCCCAGATCCTTTTTAAAAAAAAATAAAAAATATGGCAACATTACCACACGATCTTTTCTATTCTTCATTTATAAGCTCTCTGTTCCTCTTACCCTTAGTCTCTTTTTGTTGAATTTATTCACGACAATCGCTTCCAAATTCTGTAGATACGAAAATTCAAGAGGACAATATGTGCTAAAGTTACATCTTATTATTATATTAAATTACAAATACAGAGTAGAGGATTATAATTATATTTTCTTAAAGAATTTTTTATCTTCCGTCCCTCTTAACTCTTTATTTTTTTTATATTCTATTTTTTTTTTATTTACCAAGATTCACCTACAGGCAAGGTGTGTGTGTGTACGACATTATATACTTTTAAACAATTATGTGTGGTTCACATCTTGCCCTCTTAGTGGTGAATACAAATAAGCTATACAATATATAACACAGAGTTTCATTATTAAGAACAGAAGGACAAACACAAACATACAATACATATACACATACATACATTCTGTCTCACACACACATTCACACACATACTCTCAAACTTGCACATAAAATAACAATACCAGCATAATGCAACAAACATTTAATGAAGACAGAGTGTTGAAAATATAGCAAAAACAGTAGTGTTGATTCTTCAAACATGCGCCCCCTTCATTTTCCACCCACGACTACTAACTCCTACGTATGTTGAGAATTATTGCTCTGTGCTCCTGAATCAATAAACCCTACTCCCATTCCGTGGCAAGATGAAGTCTTTATTTTTATCCTCGCTTCGGTTCTTCTAATCCCTTCCGATCTACAAATCCTTATCGTTGTTCTATTCTTCAATCCTGGAAAATTTTAATACTAGATACGTCCTACATTTTTTACAAAATTATGAGTTGAAGTTTTTCTTTCTGGTCATTATTTTTCAGGTTTTAGAGAAGAAGATATTTCAAGCAGCTTACTCAAATCATTCATGTTCTCAGCGAAACATTTTCAGTTGGTTTTTCAGCTTTCAGTTTTTCTTGCGAAAACTGTAGGTGAATTAAATGTACTTACATTTAAAATCTGGAGATCGAATACCTACCGGACGGAAATCGCGTGTCGATGTGATCGATTCAATCGAAGATCATGCGCTGAAAATTGAGCAGATTTTTACCTTTTCATCATGTTTGTTGTTTCTTTCTTGATATAGAAAATAATCAAAATGATTGCATGTTTTTCTTCACCCTTAAAGACAGATATTATAGATTCCTTTACAGGGATATATCATGACTCACTGGTGAGACTTTCATTTTCCTCCAATAATATTGGCAACTGTCCAATAGTCCCATAACATTACAAGCTAATAAAATGAGATTAATAAGACAGGGAAAATATCGTGAGTCAACAAAACTTATACAGATCATCAACAACCACCTATACCATACGACATACCTAGGGTCATAGCTATATCTACTCCACACTGTACTATCTACTACATTCGTACCTACATAAACCTACGACATAGGTACTATATTACCTCAATAAAGCGGATTCAATGCAAGAGCTTTTAGTTCATGAAAAGCTCAAACCTACGCTCTATGACCTTTTACGCCTACGACGTTGCAAGTTTGTAAAAGCATAAATCAATACATGAATATTCCTTTACCAATTGATTGTTATAAAATAAACTCAAATACATCTTTGTACACTTCACAGTAAGCTTGAAGAGCTTATGTCGTGAAGGGGAGTAAGTCAGCATCGGGGATTGAACCCGCGCCCACCGGATTAACAGTCTAGCGCATTACCAACCAGGCTACCGACCACCTTTTTTCTCAGTTAATATCTAGCTTGCTATATATATTTTTAAATCAACGCTTTTGCCAAGCTTTTCTTAGTTTGTGCCTTCATCTTCGCCATATATGTAGTTTGTATGCACATTGACTATTTTTTCTCCGTCGAAATTCTTACCATATTCTTGTACCTTCCACCAGCTCGATGACGCTAATTGAATTAACAAAATAACATGAACTCACTTTCTCATCTCACAAATGAAGTCCAGACTTGCTGCAAATAAGCATATTTTTTACAAATATGTATTCAAACAATGGCGATTAATTATTTAACTAACTGAAGCATGTGAGACGTCTTTTTAAAGTATTTCAGAGTAAGTATATAGTCATAACAACTTGTTTAAGATCATACCCAACTAATCTCTTTTAGGTATTTAACTGGATTTTTCTGCATTGGGCAGATGGAAATACATCAGGATTTTCCTCAACAGAAGCGAGAGGTATCTATGTACATTTACATAATGTAGCGTTATGTGAACTTCCCTGGGGAAGAAGAATAGATATTCCGACTGATTCCAACGCTTACTAGTCGGCCATGGCTGGCCTAAGTGATCACTTTATCACTCGTAAGTCCCAAGTGGCGGAACACACATCCTGCTTCCTTCAAAAAATTATAAGATTTGACCTAATACCGCATTTCTTGCGACAAATTTTGGTCGTCATTGTCTTCGAGGAAGTAAAATAAAAAGTCCAACTAAAATAAAGACGTTGTTTATTAAAAATTCTTATTAAATAATACATTTTTAATGCAATTTACAAACAAAATATTATATAATATGTTAACAGATTGATGTCACTACACTCAGTGGCGTATATAAGTTTTCATTTCGGGGGAGAAGGATCTATAACGTTTTTTTAATAGTTGTTTTACATTTCGGGGGGGGGGCGGGGCCCCTCCCCCCCCCCATATACGCCCTTGCAGTACATACAGTATAGATAGAGTAAGTATAGTAAATTACAATTATTATAAATAAATCATTCATCGAAAAACTATGATACAAATATTAGAAAAAATCAACGGCACCATGCAGAATTTCATTTCAATTGAGTAAAATTAGTCAATAATAATAATACTTAATACTAAACATAAATTATTATAACAACGAGAAAAGACTAATTGGAAACATATTTCAAAAGAATTTCACAAAACTGTAATTACTTAAGGAAACCTTTAAAACAATTCCTGACTTGTACCGGTGACTTGTAACATAATATTTTAAAATCGCCTACTTCCAGGAATCATATTTACACAGGAGAACTCTTAGTCTACATATTATTTGGAGTACGATAAAGCAGAATCCTAGCAAAGGCTATCAAAAAATCAAATACGTCTTCCTGTTAAAGAGAACTTTATTTACAAGACTGTATTCAATTGTGGTTGCATAAAACCCAAAACGCAGGCGCAGGCCCGCCTGGCATAAAACATTCCATCAATCAAAAGACCATTTGGATATATGGTCACAGTTAAGCACGAAAAAATATCGTAACTTAAGGCCATGGCACCAGGAATGACGTCACAGACATTTCCCACGGCATTAAGGTTCAAAATCGCGTGACAATCGCATGAAAAAATGATAAAAATAGCGTTTTTGTCCATTTTTTGGGGTTAATTTTGCGTCTATCAAAAAACTTTTACGGTTATTCCCTAGATTTTGGTGCATATTATCAGTACAAAAAAGAATTTTCACTCCGCGACTTTCGGGAAACGAGTTTCCGTCTTTCGGAAAAAAGATCAGAGGTGTTTTTAAAATTATTTTTTGAGATAACTATACAAGATATAAAAAATCTTTTACGGTTATTCCCTAGATAAAGGTTCAATGCATCTACCCTATTTTGTTCCAATACATATTTAGTAACGGTTGCCGGATTAGAAGGTCTCCCGTTTTTAGAAATTTTTGAAATGTCGGTATGCACACTCTTATCTCCATAGACACTCCATACTAATTCCACGTACGCAGCATTCAGTTACGTTAATATTCTAAAAACACCTACATGGTCACTAAAAGAGTTCGATTTGCATTTTATATCAATTTATAGCAATAGGTAAGTATATGGGTTCCAAACTTTGTGCCAACAATGACAGTAAAACGTAAGTCAGTAATTATATTAAAAAAAAACTATATTAGAGCTTAGAATCACGAGCCCCAGATTGGTTGGTAATAGTAACGTAAACTAATTCAGTGGTTTCTAACTTTTTCAATCACATTAGCCCAATGCATTATCTGCGAACACTTCCTCTATTTCTAAAAGTTGTATAAAAACCACACTCCGATAGGTTCAGGCGTACAAAAATATACACTTCTTTTACACCATAACTACTATTCCATAAACTTCACTGTTCACAATAGGATATTTTTAATAAAACATTCTTCATATAAATACATACAAAAACCAAGTCCTTAAGATAATAACCTTACACAATACGTGAAATCAATTAGTTTCATCGCTGTCTTTATTATGAATCGGAAATTTATGACGAATTAGTACAAGAAAAAATGGTTTATAAAGGATTTTCATTAGATTAATTATTATTTATTGAAGGATATTATCCATTTTTGATATATTAATAATGTAGAACTATAATAAATCACAATTTTAGCATTTACATACTACATCAATATAATAATTAATTCCCAGCCCACACAATACACATATAAATTCACACTCTTTATAGGTGATATTATATATAACAATATGGATACCTACTACAACATTCATGCTCAGAAGAACTCTATTGTACTAAATACTTATTATTAGAGATGTAACGAATATTCGGTTACATCGGCCGAATACCGGATACCTACGGAATACGAATACGAATACAGTAGCAAGAAATAATAAAAACACATTTTATTGTAAATTAAGGCTGTGTACCATGTCTAGGTAAATTCATATTCGTGACGCAATAGATTTTGTAAATGTATTTTTGAGTTTTTTTTTTTTTGACTGTTTGAATTTTGAGTTGAGTTTGAATTTTGAGACTATGGTCGGAGTGGCCAGAGGTCCTGGAAGCTGCGAGTGACAGGGGCCTCTGGCGAAGATATACAGATGCTTTGGGCCCCCGACCCAATCAAGGATAGACGAGGAAGAAGATGTATGTATGTATGTATTTTTGGGTAAGTATGAGCGACAACCATTTTATTACCTAAACAAATGTCAGTTTTCGCGGTCAAATATAGGAAAATTTTATGCGATTTAATTCAGTGGGTCTGTGCGATGTGCGATGATACTTAGAATAATGTGGAAGCACGCCAAAATCGGTAGGTGCGTTAATCAGGCTGAATAGTTTGGCCGAATATACCTTTTATTCGTTACAACGCTACTTATTATTAACAACTATAGTAAAGGTACTTTGTATATAGGTAAATGGTAATACCCACTAATGATAAGATGCTTCAAGGAAATGTATATCTAAATAGTACAATAATTTTATAATACATCTATCACCCAATAATATTACAAGCTTTGAAGCCCAATAATCCATCGAAATAGCAAACTAAAGCTGAGAATTTCTTTTTTAGGTGACACAAAGTTAAACTACACTCAAATTTCAGTATCACACTTAACTGAAAATAGGCAGCCTTAAAGACAAAAGTAAATTACTTGAAAATATAATACGTATTTAGTTGTGGGATGTACGCAATGTTTAAATTTTATTACCTAGAAACAGCGGTCAAATGATTCGTCACAACTTCTGAAGATACAGCACAACGTAACATTTTCGGAACGTAAGGAAACAAGTTTACAGTAAAGTATGTAGGAAATTCAAAAGTTTCGTCTCTTGACTTAAGATCCAAATTAAGCTTGCATTCATAAGGATCGTGCATTTGATAAACTTACTGAAGCTTCTGATGAAATACTGGTCCTAAAACATGGGATCTAATACCAACATCTCAAAAAAGGCAATCTGTAGCTTTTCAAAAAACTTTCGCACCATCGCAGTTCATTCATGCATTTGTGTAAAAAATCATGAAAATCTAGTTTGTGTTCTCATACGTATATGGTATAACCTGCAAAATAATACGAATGTTGCTAACTTTACAGTGATTTGTAATCCAATATGGTCCTCGCAAGTGGAATGTTTGCTTTAAAATCTACGAGATTAACGAATCATTTTATCTTCTAAATTAGTCTCATACAAACAACCAAATCTCAACAAATAGATATTTGGCAGAAATTAATAACGGTTAAGAGCCCGCTATTAGCAAACTGAAAATGAAATTTCGATACGCGGCGCTAGTATCGTATTGTAATATTTTGCAAAATTGAAATCAGTTTGAATGAATGTATTTTCACAAGTTAGAGAGTTAAGGTGCAATCCCACTGAGGCAAGTTTTAAACATTAACACATGATACACATAATTTATAGTCTTTCCATTAAACGAAAATACAATGCGCATATTAGTTAATTATTGGATCTGTGCGGTTTTAGCGCGACAGGGACCGGAAGAACGAAAAATTAAATACATAAAGTAAATACATACAATTGTATGGTATGGCTGAGGTAAAAAAAGTAAATAAGGAATCTGCGTTATGTATTACATTGAGGGCGAAAAAACACAGTAAATAAGGTATGTGCGGAAGCTTTCACGGCCGGAGTCATCATATCTAAGTTATGTGTACTTTCCGGGCATGGAGGCCGTGGTCTAATGGTCGGGTCCCCAAGCGACCATTAGAACACGGCCTCCAAGCCCGGAAAGTAGGCAAAACTTAAGACAGTAAATAAGATTAGCACATCTACCAGGACATAAGGAAAATGGTTTGCATTTGACTTATAAGTTTTATTAACTTTTAAGTTTGTAAAAACATGACGCGCCAAACTAATATTTCCTGAATTGCACCGTTTTAGACGCATGGTTTACGCACGCAGCTTAGTGTTGAATCAGTGGAATTGCGCCTTTATAATTATTTAACTTATAGACATTGACTGAAAAAAGTGACAAGAGTAACTGAGCACACGCAAAAACATTCTAGATTCACTTTTAGGTTATCGAATAAGAGTTAAAAAATACAATGCACCTTGTTGTGAAGTTGTCTTATATTGCTATAGATTTTCGAATAAAACAAAATTCAAACGATTTCGTAGTTTAGAAAGAATACAATTGTTCCCACATTAACAATGATTTGGAATACATTGTTTAAACTACATACGAATTTGTGATTAGAATTATCGATCCATTCCCCGAAAATTACAATAAGAAATATTGCTATACTGCGTTTACATGATAAGGATTTACTTTCTGGGTTCCCAACCTGTGGAAAATTATGCTAGTCCGTGTACACTCCTCTACCGCAACTCATTATCCTTCCACTCAGTATGCGAACTTGAGAATCTCATTCATCATCTTCTATCATATCAGTGTTACTCATATTATTTGCGTATTTATTTTGCAATTTACATACTTATCGTTATCATAACGAAGACTCGAAAATCGTCAAGAATTGATAACATTAATTCTAAGATTTTTTCATGTTTTACTACTTTATACTTTTTTACCATTGAAATCTTTTACACACATACAGTTGATGAGAGCTTACATAAATAAATATGAATATTGCGAATATATTGCTTCATGTAATTAATAGTGCCTACTGCGTCGAACTACTGGAACAGATATTTTTTTCTCTAGCATGTGACGAAGTATGACTGTGGCATGATAATGACATTAGACATTATTATTGTAACATGATTATGACAGATCCTGAAAACTAAATTTACACGTTATATTTTGTTAATAATCATTTGCCTTATGTACATTTGATAGATTTTACGATTAGGAAGAGATATACATCGGTTAAATTGGTGTTTATCTCTTAAATTCACAAAATATTCATGAAATGTCATCCGAAAAAAATGACAGCAAATTCCACGTCCGCACGCGACGGCTATTAGTCGCCAACTAATCTGATTTTTATCTTTATCATTTTGTGTTTATATTATCTTATGATAATTTCAATATTTTGAAAATTTTAAATATCCAGCAAGATTAAAAACATTATGAACTACTCAGAAGTACATTAATTTGTTGGATAAAAATACAACATGAGAATGTTTTACGTCTTTAAAAAAAGCAAAATTTTCTGAAATTTTGATTAACTTATTTTCCAGAAAATCTTTAAAAAAAAATTACCAATCGCACTTTTCTTCTGTACGTTCTCGATAAAACAACCTAAGGTTTCGATATCTCGAAACAAAATGTAAAAAAAACGTGAGGATACATCTTCCTCAGAGCTCTAAACTCACCCCTTTTTTCAATATTGAAAAATACGCTCTTTTTAAAAACAACCCTGTTGCATTATCCGTAATGTTTTTTATTATTTTTTAATTGCATTCACATTCTAGAAGATTGAGCATTCATTTTCTTGGATCACAATGTTTCTAAACTTCTTCAGTTTTGAATGGAAGGTTCCCAAAAACAACAGCAAAATCAGCGAAATCACCAAAATGCTAATAAAGGGCCCTTAATAGATAATAATGGTCGGGTGTTAGACCAACTCTTAACCTATCCCGGAGACTAACACCAAGCATCTGCCGGTAATTCTGCCGTCAAAACCCCGGCAAGGGGCAGGACATATGGCCAGACAGGGTGACACCAGTGATGGGCGCCACGAATATTGCAGTGGAGCCCTTGGACAGATAGAAGGAGCGTCGAAAGGCCACCAAAGAGATGGACCGACGACATTGTCCAAATCGCTGGAGGAACCTGGATGCGGAAGGGTCAGAACAGAGACGAGTGGAGGCAGTTGGAAGACGCCTATATCCAGCAGTGGAGGGAAGAAGAAGAAGATTAAACCAAATAAACGTGGAAAAGATTAGTCGTGTTTGAAACCTTGATCAAAATTCGAACGCTTCAAAATATGCAGTGAAATATTTAACAAATAAGAGTAAGTAGAGGGTAAAGTATATTGACTGTAATACAACAATAACAATAATTAATAACAAAGTAGTATTTCTTAAACATTTCACACTGAATCTTGTCGCGTTATATATTGTTATTTATATATATGTACATGTATTATAATGTAAATAATAACAATATTAAATGCAGACAACGTTAACATTAGATATAAATATATCTACAACATTTTAAAATACATTATAATTATTGAAACACGATATTTATTAACTTACATTGTATTCAATATGTAGTTTCACGATATTATTAGCAAAGCATCAAACAAATATTACGGAATTCAACAGACTCAGATTGTGGAAAATTTATAAACTAAAAAATCGCACACTGGACACCACTATATCCACAATTTCATGTCGTGAGAACGTTGTGACAATAATTCTATCATTTCACATCATCCAGAGACCACACTATAATTCCTATATATATAACCTAGTAACATTGATTACAAAACTAGTGAGGTTTTCACCATCTGAAAAGTAACCATTCGACGAGTCATAACAGAAAGTTTATGGATAAAATATACAGGGTATCCCAAAAACCACTTTTCACAAAAAGTAGTTAAAAAAATATAACTCGAAAACTTTAAAAAATATCATAACATATATTGGGGTATTGGATACCCCCAGAGGTGCTCTATCTCTGGACTTCCGCTCGGTCATTATTTTTGGGACACCTGTATGTAATAATCCTATTACGAAACATTGTGGGCTCAACTTTGAAGATGTTGGTTGTTTACGGAAATTGAACCGAACCGTTGTTCTCAAAAATCGTTGTACACCGTTCCGATCCCTGCTTTAGCAACAACTTACGTACCTAGTTATTTCTAGTCGAGCAGATATCATCAACTTAGATAATCCTGGCTGACATCGGTTAACACCGTAACGCAGGGCCGTGCCAACTTTTGCAAATTGTTAGAATATTCTTATATGAAATCTAAAAAAATTCGCGACGCGCCTTCAGCTATCATCGAAAATTATTAGGCTCATACCACATTTGGTAAATATTGTAGTAAAATGTTGCGCTAAATAAAAACGTAATTCACCATAATAATGTGCGTAGAATAGGGTCTTAGGATAGGAAAATTTGACGATCTGTCCTCTCTGCCTACTCCACAAAGGCGTCATTTTTGACGGATTACAGTTAGTATATTTAATAACTCTACGAATTATATAAACAAGAGTGACGCAGACACGCCTATAAAATAAAATAAAAAAATCACGCGTTTCAAACAATAGTCCTATAATAAAATCTGTATGTGATTAAAGATGACATTGCATAATCTCATCTTGGCCTGTTGGCTAAGATCATGTACTCGTATTATAATTATTCTGAAACACGGAGGACACTGGTGATAACATTGCGGCTATATAAATGAATAATATATTCATAACACAGTTATTATAGCCACGCACCATACAATAATATAACGAGATCAGTGCATCGGGCTAATGTATGACACAACAAATTGTAATAATTATTGTCACAAAACTGAATACGTAGAAATTATTTTTACAAAGTTTTTCGCCGTTTCTAGGCCCCATAATTACTAAGTGTACAAATAAATTTGTCACAAAGACAGGGATTTTATTTTTATACGAAAATATTGCACTTCCGGACATGCATTATACGGAGTGTCTCATTCCTATTTTTTTTACCTAACCACATATTTATGTTCTAAAGGTCACAATCCTCAGATTGGCCCGCACCAAAAACTTTATCCTTGCATTAATCTCTGTTACAAGCCGACCTTTTCATTTCTTGATTGCTGCTACTGGGCATGTCGTCGATCGCTTGATCTCTATATAGCAATATTCGGCGAGACCTCTACTGTTAGACTATGGATTTGGCCGTCAAATGACCGATTAATCAGCGGACTTCAATAGTCGGTATTTTTGGCCGGATAGTCGGCTTTCCCGACTAGTTGGAAGTTCTCTGCTTACGTTAACATGTCAATAATTATATCGCTCATGTGCGTTTTGTTAGATATAGGTACGACTGTAGTAAATAAACGGATGAAATAGTTTAATAGCGTATGCTTTTTCAGTATGAAATTCAGGTTATCAATGTAAGTAAGGTCACGAATGTTATTCACTGGGTCATATGGAACAGCTACCATAATACACCAAACATAAGGGTCAATATAAGATCTTACTTAATATTATTACGGTAGGGATGCAAAGTATTAAATATGTACATAGATACATACATAGCATAAGTCAAGAATAATGGTAATTATACTATAATCTTTCTTAGGCTCTGTAGTTCTTGCTTTTATCCCTCTTTCTCTCTTCTGCCTTTGTGATAGAACTTTAGCCGTACAGTGTAAGTTGTCCTGGATGCACAATGGAAGACAATCACAACTCGTCTCCTGAAGCACTTCAATACCTGAGCTCTCACGATCTTAATCTCTGACTCTGGTCTCTCCACTGCCATACGTTATACATGCATACATTATACTATAATACAAGTACTAAATATTCACATATACATAGCAAAGGTACAATAATTACCTATACCTTAATGTTACAAACGATTCATAGTCAATAGTAATATTGGAGTCAATGCATGTATTTTACAATCAATTTGTCTGTGAGTGAATCGTAACACCAGTTTGGGAATAACATACTACTAATAAAAATGTACGAAAATGATCAGAGCACGTAATTGTATATAGCACGAGCACCACTTTATTTGGACTAGGGTTGGTTGCTACGAGGTGCGGGTGTAGGCAATGACGGGGTTATATTTTCATACACGAGATGCGGAGGAGTTGTCGGCCTTGGTAACTTCATTTGCTCTCCAGCTCTTCTTATATTCGTGTATTCCCTGTCCGACCTCTGTTCCACCGCCATGCGTTGAGTTAATGTCTCGATATAATGTTGCACCGCCAAATACACAAACTTGTATTGGGCTTCCGTTTGCACCATCCCGCTCCTCTGAGCCCGTACCATTTGAATAGTTCTCTGGATGTCAATCTCGCAATCTAATCCTTCCCTCTTGATCTTGTCCAATATCATATCTATAACTATAAACGTCCCCGTCCTTCCAATGCCTGCCGAGCAATGAACACAAATAGCAGCTTGAGCAGGTGCATTCCGTTCATTGGACATGACTTGTTCCAGTCTCCTATTTACGTCGTGTAAGAAATTGAGAACACACCCCGGATCTGAAGGCACTCCGTGATCTGGCCAAGCTTGGAATCTGTAATGGTATATTTTTCTCTCTTTCGATTCTTCGCCTTTTCCAATTTTAGAAAGGGTAAACTCCCTTAATGTGTAATCAGCAGTGATTTGACGACAATCTGTACGCACTTTATATTTTCCGTAAAGTTCTGTATCACCACTAGAAGGCCAATAACGAGCGCACTTAGCTTTTCCCCGCTCCATTTCTTTAGTGGTCATCACAATTACACGCGTATCTTCTTGCCAAATCATCGCCCAGAAATCTGGAATGGTATGTGGCAGACAACCTTGAGTGGCTATGTATAATTTAGATTCCAAGACAGAGTTATTCTGCCATGGTGTTGTGGCAGTCGTACTCGTAGTTCCAGACATAAGTGCAGCCAAACCTCCCCCAGCGATATCTCCATTTGATAAGCTAGCTTGCATTTGCATTATTTGATCAAAGTCCACGGCAGTTTGTCTGATGTAATTGGCATTAATATATTCCGCCCCAATAGGAGCATTCGGTTCAATATCTTTTAACTTTACTCTTGTGTGATCAAATGGTAAAATATTTTTGTACCTATTCTTTTCTTTATTTTCAGGTCTGCTACCCTCGTCCCTTGAAAAAAGATGGCGACATTCTTGCTGTTGTAAGGATTCAAATTCTTCCCAAAACCCAGCTTTGCTGTTTGCAAAACATTCATGACCATTTTCCTTTTGTAGTTGTTGTACTCTAGACTGAATAGTTCGAGCATTTATTCTCGTCGCATTGAATGGAGTTCTTAAATGCACAACGCTTCCAGATGTTTCCACCATGGGATTCTTCTTGTAATGCTCAACGAGTTCGTTCAAAGATTCAAACTTCTCTCCGCCGCCTACATCATACTTGTTATCATGACGACGTATTATAACATGCACAACTCTATCTTCAGATCGTACAGATAAAACGCAATCACCAGGTTTACTCCTTGATTCTCTTACTAAAAATGATCCATATTTACCACGTTCAAAAAGTAGCTTTTCTGCGTCCTTGGGAGAGAGACTGCCGTGAAACCAACGTTCTGTTGTAGGTTCCACACTATTTATTGGATATCTTAACTCAATAACATCTCCATTCTTTTCTCGTAATTGACCACGATTCTCCATATAGTGTTGAACCAGTTCCGAAAGTGTGGCAAATTTTTCACCTCCATAGAGATCTAAAAAATCGCCATTGTTTTGAATTTTGATGTGTGTAACCTGTCCATTACGACGCACAGATAGTGTGAAGTCCCCAGGACTGCTAGAAGAGTGTCTGGCGAGAAAGGAACCATCAACACCTGATTCCAGCAGCACTTGCTCCGCACAATGCCCCGACAATGTGGGGTGAAACCAGCGCCGGGAACCCATCGCCCACTCCTCTATAGTCTATGGAAAACGAGAAATTTGTGATTAGGTAATGGTAAATATCTACCTACATATATCTAAATAATATATCTATACGTACAAAAGTATACAACAATTACGAAAACACTTGGTGGAATTATAAAATAGGTTAGTACGAAATGACAAAAGTAATCATGCATACAGTCACCACAACCTTATAAATCATACTTACATCTGGTGATACAGGAACGTCGTCACGTTTCCTATTCGTAGCGTAGAAACATTGACAAAAAGACATAAGAAAATACATTTGTAAAAGGTGAAATACGCAATGACCGACGATAGACGCAAATACCCTGAATACTACATAGACCGTGCTCACGATAGAAAGGTACTCACCGATTCTCATTCGAGTGTAATGGCCACTCTATTCCGAAGATTCTAAGTCTAGCTGGAGGCCGTCTGCTTGTACTGCGACGTCTCCTTCTTCTCCTTCGTTCTACGAGAACATATTCGTCACCATTCTTAATGACATAAGAACTCCGCAAAGTTCCTTCATCGTCAGATTTATCATTACCACCTTCGACATTATCAACATATTTAACGTTCTTCTTAGAGTCTTTCTCTCTATCGCGTTTGCGACGGGAAGTATGCAGTCCCACCTTTTTCCACATTTTCTCCATTTTACCGCGAATATCAATAATTTTTCATATTATTTTCTAATAATAATGTAATAAAATCACTTTCAGACATCGTTTTGTTATATTGATATCTATTTTAAGTCAACTTTCTTTAAAATTTGTATCAAAATTAATTTTCATTAAAACATTCACTGATATGTATTAATATCACTAACTATTTCAAGAGTTAATCACCTGTTAAAATTAGAGTAATGAGTAGTATACCTAGCATTAACACACATACATACGTACGCAGTCTCTAGTGAACAGAAATCAACCTGTTGCCACTAAGTTCCAAAGAAATATTGTCAATAGACGCGAGGGGAGTTATGTCATATTGCGTGTGTGAGATCTATAATAACAAAATTAAGGATGGGCGTGGTGAGTACCTACATAATATTATATTAATAATAATGTTATAATTTATTTACCCGGCACAAAAAACACTGCTATTTCCAGAAGCTAAACATTAAACTATCAAAATACACAAAAAAAATCAATAGACAATTGCGCATCCTTTGCCACTATATAATATGCACTCTAAAATATTTACATTCGTGATTTGAGACATGAATGCTGGATTACATTCGATGGCGGAGGGGATAGTTTATAATATATTGGTTCAACCTTCAATGTCTAAATACGGATTATCTTTCAAGAAGATTATCTTTCTACTAAATATTCAAAAACTATAGTCTTAGAACAATAAATGGCGTACGTAATGCATATTACAATAAGTTATTTAACTTTCTAAGTAGGTTAAGTCTTCCTGATTCGTCGATGTGCAAAGATGATCACGAAATAATAATGATAAGAGAACTCACAATACTATTATTATAGGTAAATGCAAGTAACGACTAAATTATGATCAAATGTAATTTTAATATTATTTACAATCAAGTCGACAATCTAGCAGGGTTCGTAAACTCACGTATCGCAACTATTATTGTCACCTTTAATAAATGCCAATAAAATTACTTTAGAATAATTTGGTAAGTATTTGTTTAATAGCTTAACTACTTACATCAATTAAAATGGCTCTGAAGTTACACAAACTTCTAGATATGTTTCCTAAGATAATACTTATTCAGCGCTGAAGCCAGGCGTTATTAAATTAACATACCAAATGAACGTAATTGAAATCGGCAAATTAATTAGCAACTTTACATTATTAACACCTACGTTCTTCGGAAATATTTCAAGACTCCTCAAATTTTAATTACTTACTTAATATGTTATATTTAGGAATCCCTCTTTCCCATTATTGCGCCTCACCTTCAAAAGCTACTACTACTTTAAATAGATAGCCAAGGAGTTCTTTTTATTACACATAGCAGTTCTCAAGTTACACTTGTGAAATATGTGAGACTTTACTCTAAAGAATATGTAATGCCTGTCATTCTATTCAGATACTGGGTGTCATATAATAAGATTCAGAAACTCTGAGTTAAACTACGGACTTGAAAACAAGATAAGATTGTCACAACACAGAATTCATGATATGAACTAAACATTACAATATAATTTTCTGTGCTTGCATAAATACATAGTAATAAAATAGCAACTGCTAACTACACGCAAAAATAACAACACAACAAATAAATCACGTACAACCGTTTTTCGAATATCGATGATCTAGAGTCTAGATAAATATAAAGACAAGATGGAGTATCACAAATTACATCCACGGTCGACAACGTTAAACAAAATGACTGATATTTATCATTATTACCTTTATTGCTATTGTTATCATTATGAAAATTGTGACTCTCCAGAAACTAGTAATTTTGTCTTCGTAGTTAACCCTATAGTAAGTACGTATCTGATTTTAACCGTTTTAAACCCCTTTTATTACTCAAAGAAATAACAGTAAAATACAAAGAAACGAGGATATAGTCCAAGAGCCCGCTGCTTAATTTATGACGTATCTGTTTTTTGATCGAAATGTGGTATAAACGATAGCTTACCAATAGGGTATTACATCGCACTAGGGTTGCCTATCAAAATCCTGCCGCAACCCCCCCTGCCCCCCCCCCCGAAAAGGTCCCTCTTCGCGGTTTTTCGCATTTTATAGGAATATGGTAAGAGATAGGAGAAAGTAGCCCATGACAAAAATAATCCTTGCTAAATTCTCTACAAAAAATGTTAAATCAATTTTTTCGTAGAACTAGCAATTTACCCGCAATGGCCGGTCCAAAACCGAAATTCATTTAAAATACAAAAAAAATGTATTTAAAGTAAATTGGTTGAAAATTGATAAGAGCTACAGGAAAATAGTCATAGAACGAATTAATTACCATAGTCTTAGCTACAAAACGAGCTATAACTTATGTTCATACATATAATAATTTCGGAGTTATTACAATAAAACTCAGTGACGAAAATTCTTAAAATTTAGTTTTTCATGAAATAATCGGTGATATAGCGCCGCAGGCCAAATTTTTTTTCCATAAAATGTTAGTAATAATGGGTGGAAGAATGTGAAAGAAAAAAAATCAAACTTTTTTTTTAATTTTTTCAAAAAATATCCTGTTTTTTAACCGGCCATTACGGGTAAACTACTAGTCCTATGAAAAAATTGACACAACTTTTTTTGTAGAGAATTTAGCAAGGATTATTTTTGTCATTGACTACTTTCTCCTATCTCTTACCATATTCCTATAAAATGCGAAAAACCGCGAAGAGGGACCTTTTCGGGGGGGGCAGGGGGGGTTGCGGCAGGATTTTGATAGGCAACCCTAGTGCGATGTAATACCCTATTGGTAAGCTATCGTTTATACCACATTTCGATCAAAAAACAGATACGTCATAAATTAAGCAGCGGGCTCTCGGACTAAATTAGCAACTTCAATCATATCTGCATATTATGGGAGTTGACGTCTACACTCTACAGTCTACAGTATCAATGTGCCAATAGCTAAAATCGATGGAATTATTAAACTGCGAAATCAAACGTAGATTGATGGAAAAGCTGAAGAAGTTAATGTTTTATAGCAATAGCTAGATTGTTGATAGTCTGCCAATGTATCTACCGTCATTAGATCTACTACCGAATCATAACTAGGAAGCTGGAGGTTGCACTGACAAACCATGAGTGTCAATGGCTGAAATAAAACGGGTAAATAAAATGAAAAGTTGCAGCAAGAAAGGTAACTGCGATGAACAAATTAACTGCGATAACCAAAATGCCACATTGAGAATAATAGTTCAGTTGGTGGTGAAACGGCTAAATCGAGAAGCTGATATAGGAATCTATAAAAATAAGTACTTAAGTAGATACGTGATAAAAATACAGAGAAAGTGTTAACTTGAACATTGAGCATTCTGGACCCTTCACCGCAAGACAGATATTTACAGATGTCAAATTAACAGGAAAATGTTTAAGTATCACAAATTGCTAATGAATTATGAAAATCCATTTGAGGTGCTAAGTACCTAGAATAAACGGTTGTCAAACTCGTTAACTTTTTACCATAAATCACGAATTTTCCCCATTTTGCTCCAATATCAACTTAATAAATGATCCGTACTTATAAATACCTATGTCAGCCTATTCACCTCCATGTGTTTCTAAGAGGAAAATTGATGGGCGATGAAATCGTGTTCATTATTAATTGATTTTTCACAACTTTTTTTTATTGAGCATTAATTCCAATTAACCGAACTATTGTATAATGATATCTACACAGTCCGCAATATAAAAGACAGTGTGAGTGGTAATGCATACCTAACACTACTCGTATATTAAATAGATATACTATCAGGACTTTCCACTTTTTTGATATACAATTTGGACATTAGCCAAATTTATCTTCAATTTTCACCGTGAACAGTTAGTTTATATAGGTAGGTCGTAGGTATGTATATGTAGAATGGATCATTCATTTTACTGAACTATCGTTAATAAAGAAACATAACAATATTATAACAGAGAGCCACCAGATATAAAGCTCACGCATTAATTTTTATTGTACAATCGTCAACTGCACATCTATATTTCCATCAACAAAGCATTTAGCTATTTTCTATATCCCGCAACTTTTTATTACACCTACTATTGATTTGAAGCAGCGAACTACAAAGGTGATTCCTACACTGAAATAAGATGAATCTAAAGATACTCGAAATATAAAAAGCAGGAAACGTAGAAATACTGCAACAATGGGTACTGAGTAGGTGCATGTTATTATTACCCAGATTCTATACACAAATTATGCACAACATCTCACTTAAGGCCTTAAGGCGATGTCCTGTTGACATTTCTTATCAGATGTTGAAGAAAAACTAGACTATCTCAATGTAGGTATTAAGTACTATGTATGATGTGTGTTAATAAATAAATTTCCACCTAATATTCTCCCTGTGTGTTCCCAGATACGATTTGTTATAGTTACCTAAGTAAATACTTCACAATACATTATTATAAACTACTTCATTTAACAACAAACTGAAGGAACCATCACTGTCAGATTAACTAATTTCATACACAAACGTGAAAACATCCACCCCGAAATAATATCACTGATGTACCGGGATTACGACAATATATTCGACCATTTTCACGCCGCACACGAAGTAGATTGTTTCTACATCGAGAAGAATCGATTCAAACGGATGTTTACATATAAAATAAGTTAATAATTTAAAGTTTTGTGTGACGGTGGAGAAAATGACATTATCAGGCGACGGAACAACGCGAAGCGCGCAACACTGAAGAAAATCACCCCACGAAATTAATATTCCCCCGCCCCGCGCGAGGACATAAAGGAGTGAAGACGGAACCTTCCGAAGTCACTACTAGAGCTTAGCGCACGCGCCATGCGGGCCCGACTAACGCTAAACGTCATCGTGACATTTCTAACGAACATCTGTCAAAATACGAGTACACCACCGTATGATAGAAGATAAAGCACCGGTGCCGGTGTAGTGCCGGTGAAGGGGGAAAATCATCCAGACAGTCACAGGGAACATTACAAATATTCGTTAGATACAATTTACAGACCTTTTTAAACTAAAAATACAACTTTTCCATACCTGAGAAAATCATTACCAAAGTCTACGTGAAACTATGAGGATCCACACCATTTCACTTCCGGTTTGGAAAAGTAACCGGAAACAGCCGAAAAGGGTGTCATAATTAGGTTTGTATGTAGTCGAGCGAGGTATCATTGATTAGGTCAGTCATTACACCTTTTTCGGCTGTTTCCGATTACTTTTGCAAGCCTTAGGTCTTTCAAAAACTAAAACAGACATTATTTGATTAACAAGGAAAAACATTTTTTTATTTCACTTCAATTTGAAAAATAAATTTAAATTATATCCCCGGGTTGTAGAATGGGCCGCCTACTCATTCTAGATATTTTTTCGAGTGTCCTGTAAAAATCAGGTGATTATAGAACTTCCATAAGACAATTCACATCTTATTCAACAATGATGTTCGCCACCCACTTCGAATGTCATAAGTAAATATGTTTGCACAAAAAAAAATGTTGCGTGTGTACACAGCAGTTGCGGGTTACCCCACAATTAGGATACAAAGCGATGGCTTGGTAGAAGTGGTAGCAAAGTAAATACTTTTTTGGGAGAATGTTTGATGACAAATGAAATTATTTTTTACAGTTTGTATTTCTAGTTTGGAGAGTAGCAGGCGCGAAGCTACCTAAGAACACAATTCCCATGGAGTTACCTTTTGGATAAAATGATAGGTATAATAGTGTCCGTTCTGACGTAATCACATAAGAAATGTTAGCCCCGACTTCCCTTTTGCACAAATCCACTCTTCGCCACTGGTGAATAGGATGGGAAAGAGGCCTACATACTAGGTCCAATTTTGTGACATTTCAAACTAAAACTGGTGTGTTTTAAACTGATTTTGCTATGAAATAATACAATAAAGAACATCTTATTTCAGTTAGTACACATTCAATTAGTTACAGAACTGGACCTACTGGACAATGCTTTTAGGTGGCGAACCCTGACGACCTCTATGTAATATTCCATGGGAAGAAAAAATATATATAACACCTGTTACACCCTTTTAACCACACGATCTGCTCATTAGATTACCATGAGGAGCATGGAGTCTACTCATGAAGCATAGTCTCTTTTCATAATATACCAATTAAAGAACCTCATACATTCATATTCATATACCTTACTTCAAATCCTCACCTGCTGCAAGTTTTCATACACCTGGGCAACATTCAAAGTAACTATAGATACATATTATATATTTATAATAAAAAGGTTTTACATCTCAAGCATTTCCACCAAGTGATTTCATAATGAGTATAAAATATATAGTAAAGTGGGTACTGCTTATTAACATCACATTTGAAATAAGAAAGATCTCCTTCTAAACATATTTATATTTGAAATCTTGTATATTTGTTTTGTTCGACTTTTCCACGTTAGACATCCTGCTTAAGTTTACTGAAGAACACAAGCCTCAATACTGCCGTCTTAAGTAAGAACCGTGAATAAACCAACAATGGGTTTACTGAAATGGGTATTTCATCCTTAGATACATCTGTTACAATCGTAAAAAGTCTGACTTTCCATACCCAACCCCTATTATACAACCCTCCTACTCCACCCATATGTGCAGAATTACATGGATGTATTTCGTGATTATCTTAGTTTCATCTTTTTTGCTCATGCGCTGTTCTCACTTAGAACGGCAGAATATACTTCTTTGAATCTGTTCTGGAATTTTCATTAGAAATCTTTTAAGATGAGTTGTCTTTTTAATGTTATCCATTCAGTGCATTCAAAAGTTCCTCAAATAAAATCTTAAAAATGCAATGAAATTCCATTATACAACAGTTGATGTCAGTTGATCTAACCATTACAAATATAAATATAAATAATAAGCAGTGACCACAAGGATGAAATCATAATTATGTTAGTTGCCTGTATAGTGTATAGCAATAGGTACCATGCAATAAATTACTATACAAATTCTGCAAAGATGATCAATTATAATTCTATTCATTATAGTAGTATTAAATGTATTAATTGAGTCGTATAGTATTAAAAACAGTAATTTGTTGATTTTGCTCAACTTAAATTAAGAACATGGAAAGGTCCCTATTTTGAAAACTACAAGACGATAACATAGACCGAAATAAATTTTTAATACAAAAACGTGAGTAACTTGGTTACAGCAATCTGGAATATATGAGAGAATTTACATGAAAAGTTTATTTTTTAGTTTACTTTTGATTGCTATTTTTGATACTAGTATCCGACTCATATGATAATGTGAAAGTATTATGCCCATTACTGCGGCAATGGTATCAATAATCTGCTTCCATACATTTTTACAGGAGAGCTTGTTACTAAGGGAAATCTTATGACTTTTTCAATATCAATTAAAAACACTCCTCTTTTAAAATGTAAGGATTCAGATTATTGATGATGAAATGGTTATAATAATGGTTTAATGAAATAATCCTTGTAATAAGGAAATCTATACTTAATAAGAAAATTGTTCACAACCAATGCAATTTTATGTGCTTAGAATAATTAAGCTAATATATACAGTAGCAATGTGACACTATTAATTAATAAACCCCACGGTCATATTCTAGATATTTTTGATATGCAAGACTTTCAGAAAGAAGGCACAAGCAGACCCGGACTGGGACCTGAAATCGGGCCAGGTATTTCAGAGCCGTCGGCCGCTTACTTCCCACAAAAGCCAGCACTGCTGACTAAATGACATTTAAAGCTATCGTTATAAATACATGGTTGGTGCAGTTGGTTATAGACCTGACTCCGAAGAGGGACGTGCTGGGTCCAAACCCCCGTGCTGAAGACCTATTCTGCACTTTGCCATATAGGCATTTAGCCAAGTGTAAAGTGTACAAAAAAAGAAGAAAATAAATGATTACTATACTTTGTACACACTTCTATATACTTTGTGTAAACATTCTACAATCCACATACATGCAGGAAACACCTCATTTTGCACAGATGTGCATACAGGCTACTGTGAACAAGTGTTGTCTCCTCATGTATTGATTGAATGCATGTTGTATTGTAACACAGCATACTCCTACTCGTACACACAAAGGTCACCATTGGTAATACTAACTGTAAATTACTAAACAATACAACAGAATAGAATGATAGCACTCAGTGTGTGTATACAATACAAGTATTATTATTATAATAATAAAGTGATTATTATTATGCAAATTGCATTAGTCACCTTGTTACTCACGTTTAAGACTACTTTTAATTTAGTTATAATTTTTCAATTGCAGACTCGGTTAACAGGCAGTATACAGCCCGTCAAGAAAGACTTGGTTTTCAATAAGAGCACTGTGTGAGGCTCTTTGGCAACTATAGTAGCGACACTTGTAGAATTTTATAAGAAATGTCATTGTTGCCAGCAAACAAAATCGTAGTCCCAAATTAATCCGAGACCAAGTCTTTCGTAACAGACTGTATAGTAGGAGCAAAAAGTATATTATTTGCAAATTCTCTCAAACACGATATAAAAAAAAAAGAATCCGGACCTGTATACATAACCCCAAATCCTTTCCTGTACACTTTCACTAGGCTTAAAGCCTGTATCGTTCAGAACCCAGCAAGTGAAAAGACTTGCTGGGTTCAAACCTCAGTGCTGACGTTGTGATCTGCACTTCACGACACAAGCTTTTCAATTACCGTGAAGTGTGTAGAAAAGTATTCGGGTTTGCATACACAAGCCCAGATCCTTTGTATAAAAAAAAATTGAGGAAATCTTGAAGTGCAGATTAAACTTTCTCACGAGCCAACTGCACCAACCATGTTCTAAGTACAATGTTTGACTGACTATACAATGAATGATGTTGATACGACTGGTAATATTAAATCAGGAGTATACCCTCCCCTATACGTACCAATTATAATCACATTGTTGTGTGAATTTCCTTCAAGCGCACGTGCGAGTAATTCACAGACTAACTGGATCTGAAACAGACAATCATATTGAAGCAATATTTAGAGATAACCAGCATATCACAGTCAACCAAGAGTCTTAGTTTAATCTATACATACAAAGAAAAGTCTGATATTGTAAGTGTTCGCATAACTCCCGAATTTTGAGATGTATTGCTGCGAAAATTTAGAATAACATTTGTAATAATATAGGCTATGTCCTAACGTCGCCGATTTTTAGATAAAAAGCTTTTCCTAGGAGATGCCATGATGATTAGGGGATCCGAGGGTTGTGTGGGGTCGAAAGTGGTATCATATGAAAGGGCGTTGGAAAAGAAAATCAGATCTTGAGTCATATTTTGTCCATGTCAAGCCTGTAAAGTATGCCGGGTTGGTTTGTTAAATTTGTCATTGCGAAGCACGGGTAACTCAGCTATTAATTATATAATGTTATTTAGAAAACATTTATTAGTTAAATCATTTAAACCAGGCGTGGCCAACAGTTTTTGTCCCTGGATCAGATTGGAAATTTTTTCTCACGGGCCGGACGAAATATTAAAATTAACAAATTGCTTCACCATGTAGTGCGGTTTCATATTGCAGCTAAATGTCAAATAACATTGAATACAAACTAGTGGGAACAAAGTTTAATCTTCATTATGGAATATTTTTAATAAATACAGAACTATCGCAAATGGCGGGCTGTCTAAATTCCTTACACGGGCCGGGCAGGCTGTATATTGGCAGTGTGTGTATAATACTACCAGACCTAGGTCGTGTCCCTTAACAAACACATGGAAGTCCCTGGGATCCACCACTTCTACTACACATTACCCCTTCCCATGTCATGTCAAATGATCTAATGCCACTGCCACAAGAATGGCGTTAGAGAAACTTCCAGGCCATTCAAAATTCTGTACCACTAGTTTTGGCCAACTGTCATCAAAACAAGGGAATGACTGTAGTATATGGTCGCCTCATGCTAATAAATCACGTTTTATTATCATATTATATAATAAATCTTGTTTTTTTATATATTTTATCATGATTTTGGGGCGAGTGAACACCATTTTTTATACCAAAATAATAAAAAACAAACTTGTTGACACACGGATTCGGATTCCTCAGCCAAATAAAACGAAACAACGACCCTATTCTACAGTCAAGCCAAAACAAGTCTGATGTAAGACTTTTGTCTCTCTTGAAATAAATGATGAAACTAGGTGCATTTGTGTGTTGGTGCATCATTTTAGAAGAATTTTCAAATCTGAGATCAATAAGTGTTGACAAATATATCAATGTATTGGGAAGGCTATCAACAAATAAAATGATTATGGCATCCCATCTGGCCCTAAGTGTCATGAGACAGATATCTATTATCTACTGTCAAACATACTGTCCAAGAACTTAGCTGTCAAAATGGTAATAAAACCAGAAATGCCAGAGTGGACCCTACTCCAAACCTTCATGACATGTAATATCACATCACACTAGGCATAGTACAGTACAAATTACAAGTGCAGTGCAGAACAAACCTATCAACAAAACCCGAGACTGCAATACATTCAATGTACCCAACTGCTGCTACTTAGGACAAAGCAATCTAATAGGTAATATTGTACAACTAATTTATGAACATAGAACACTTACTTTTTCAGTGATATTCCTGCATACATAAAAGACGCCTTTTTATAATTGATTTTATATTATTATTATATTTATTTTACAGAACTGCTCGACAATCCACACAAACCACACCACTTCGTTTAGTTCGTTTCGTTCACGAGAACAAAATTGACCCAACTTTGCGCTGACTGCCGTGACAGCTGACAAAAGTTCACCGTGACGGACTGTGACGGACGATAAAACATGACGATTTGTTGACCAGAGATTGTCTCAAATTTGTGAGATTGTATTTCCCACAGAACACTTATTTGCTTTTACTCTCTAACGAGAGTTTGAGAATTTTTAAAATTATTTGAAAACCTTTGTTTGCGAACTCTATATTTATATTAATCCTGATGGTAATATCGAAAAACCTACATTGAAAATTTTTCAATAAAATTATATTCTATCATCGACAACTCCCTTTTCAAATTTTCTCGATGGGGTTCGAAAAATTTGTAAGTACCTACCAGATTTTCTGGATATTTATTAAATTAAACACAAGTTTAAAGTTTTAAAGTAATCAATGAAGAAAGACTACAGAAATCCTGAATTGAATGAGAAATATTTATAATTCTCTTCCTCATCATACGTTCCCTGTTTATTTATTTAGCGTGTAATCATACAAAGGACATCACGTCAATATAACAATACATAATAATCAGACAGACCGTTAGAGAGTATATGTGTTCTGTGAGACAGACACTACATGTACATATATTGCACAATGAAAATTGTATATTACGTACAATAAAAACGACAAAATAGAGAAGCAATCCTGTCAACCAGTCGCCAGCGATGTATGAACGTCAGAAGCCAGCTTAATAGTGCAATCTTCAGTGCAACATCGATTGCTATTCAGTTGGTTAACCTGCACATGGAGTTGCAATAAGTAAAACTATTCCATACATCTAGCTATAAAAATTCCCCTGTTATTAATAACATCCAATAAAAAAGGTGAAAAATGTACTTATTCAGTGTTAGAATAGGAAATTACCATGAAATTACAGTGCATTTCGTGATAGAAGTCCCCTGGGAACGAAATTGGTATGACTGAGTATTAGTGTTGCTAGATATAATAAGAAGGTATGTTTTTACTTTTTCGCTACTTTCAAAGAAAGTTACAATAAATTGGCAACATTGTTTTTTAAACCTGCGATGCCAATTTAAAGGGATTATCGGAGTATTTTTTTCTTTTTCCAATTCGCAAAACTATCTTGCCTTTAAAATGATTTCTCTAGCGGCGATTTGTAATATTTTTGGCATTCTAGGTTACTTGTTACAGATACAATATGAGAATATTGGGGACCTTTGACAGCTCTTATGACAAGATTTGACAATCAGGGCTACCAACAATACAATCTTGAACTCCACTTGCAACTAATGTCCGCACGGTGGACAAGACAGAAGAAACCACCAACCATTACACCACCCCAGAGTATATGTGTTCTGTGACCACCCCTGTTAAGGAACCAACCAAAATTAGGCATAATACTATTAAACCACAGGCCAGTGGCGGATCCAGGATTCAATTTCGGGGGGCCTGAATGTCGTCACATGGTAAAAAGTACTGTCACTCAACATTTTGGGGGGGGCTAAGGGGCTGAAACCCCTAGATTTGTTATATATAAAGTACTGTCACTCATGGTTTTGGGGGGGGCTTCAGCCCCTTAGCCCCTCCCCTGGATCCGCTAGTGGCACAGACTGGTAATTCATACATCCTGCAGATAGTGGGGATTGTCTGTTGTATTAGTATTGTTCCTCTCCAAAACCCAGTCATCGGAGATCCTGTTGTGAACACTATTGCGACAGCTATTCGAGGCAACTATGTACATCCCAATCGAGAGTGTCATAGATATACTCGCTTCAAGGAAACCATGGACTGGAATGATCCAGATATGAAACAAGGAGTAGTTCTTGATATGACAGCGGAATTCATCTCAACGTCAATAACAAAATAATGTATTGTAACCAACTGATGATGGTGACAAAAGAATAACAAAAATAAACTTCAGCCAAGATAACTGGCGTACGCTTTATTAAAGTTGTTGATTAAATACAAACAATTCAAAATATTTAATACTATTTATTAATCATCACCTCCTCCAAGTAATTAAATAAAAATAATACAACCAATATAATGTACAGAGTATTGTATTCCTGTGTAAACATTTACAACATACATACATAATATATAGTTTGTCTATGTGTAACATAATATGTATATTGTTTTATTACTATGTATACATTAATTTTACTATACATTTTAATATACATTGCAAGTTTATGGTTCGCATAAAATTAATAAAAAAAACCAAGAACATAAGTAAATGTATAAATTTTTGTAAACGTAAACAATTCAGTATACCAAAATGAATTTGCAACATTGACATGTCACACGTATAGGGCTAATGTTTGTAGTACATATTAATAATTTATTCACTAAATTTGTTCAATTTTTAAAAAGCAATCTAACCCATCTATAAATTGTGTCTACAAACGAAACACTTTGAACACAAACAAAAATGCCCTGTCGTTCAGATCACTCATGAGATGTTATTGTCAACCTACTTAACATAATATAGTAATACGTGTAAAGCATAAAGCTGGAATATTACTAACAAATCTCATGTAACGCCATTGCATTAATCATTGATTGACACTACCAAATTTACATTGCACACCAGCACATGAATGGCAATTATTTATCTGGGATTTTTGATACAACTTACTTAATACTGTGCATTTCAAGAAACTGCTGATACAACACCCCTTAAATATCTGTCTATGGAAGTGAATCAAATGAGGCCAATGCCATATTGTTCATAGAGGCCATGCCCAACTGACATTTGACAATGATTACACCATGAAAATTGTATGGGAAAAAATATTCCGTAGTTCAAGTGTTTGTCACCGAGACAAGGTGTTTGTCACCGATACAAGGTGACGTCACCACTCATGGCGGTGATGGAATTCGAGGATGTAGGCTTGTACTCTACTATCGTAGGCTTCGAATCAAATGCAGACATAAACCATTTCCAGCAGCTAATTTTAAACACCGCACATGACCCGTAAACTAAGACAAACCCGTAAGCTGGACATTGGATAACTGTCTTCAAGAATATGGTTAGTTCAGTTGGTCGGAACACAGATCTTCCAAATGGAGGGTGCCATGTTGGAATCTCTGTGATATTCCACACTCTCTGTTACTATCTCCAGGCTCACAGTCAAGTGTACAGGATAATATTTGGATTTATGTATACGAGCCCACATTAACTGATTCTTTGTTTTATATTTCACTCAAGTAAGACCATGTGGTTTTATAATCCAGCAGTCTTACTGTAGAAAAATCATGAGTCATAAATTATTATAATACCTTCGTTACAATTTCAACTTAAACCAATAATTATTGCAAGCACTAGGAAAGTTTAGACCAAAATTTCCTGTTTACAAAACTGTCCTACACAATGTGAATCCTTGTTTGTAATAGTATTCACAATACATATGTGCGTATCCAGTATAAAATAACATCAGTAAGTAAATTAAATGTAACTGCAAAGGGGTTTTTACAAAGATAAACTATGCACTATGTACGTTTGGAAGCAATTTTGATAACTCACACCAAATTGCAAAATGTTAAACCATTAAATAATTCTTTATACATTTATTATATTATGTACAATTATATTCATTTATAGACATATTCCCAATATTGTGTGATCATAATTTAATATTTCCATGTATTTAATAATATTTCGATTAAATTCACAACAGGTAATTTAGTAGGCGAATTTAAAATGTTGTATTATTCACTCAAGACACAAGTATCCCGTACAGCCCGAGACCCAGCCGTCAAAAATGTGACGCATCTGTTTTTTTATCGAAATGTTGTTTAAATGATATACCGATAGGGTAACAGATTGCACTAGGGTTGCCTACCAAAATCTTGCCACAACCCCCCCTGCCCCTCCGAAAAGGTATCACAAATATTTGAGGGAAATAACTTTTTGGCCTAAGGCGCTATATCGCTGGTTATTAGGAAAATGGTATGTAGGAAAAAAAACATTTTTACAAACTTCTATCATTGGATTTTCTTGCAATAACTTAGAAATTATTAGATGTATGAAAATAAGTTATACTTGTTTTGTAGCTAAGACTATAGCAATTAATTGGTTCTTTGACTACTTTCCCGTAGCTCTAATCAATTTTCAACCAATTTAGTTCAAATACATTTTTTTAGTATTCCGAATGAATTTCGGTATTAAGACCAGCCATTGCGAATAAACTGCTAGTCCTACTAAAAAATGTATGTACTTATAGAACGTTTTTTGTAAATAATCTTTCATCATTGACCACTTTCTCATCTCTTACCATATTCCTTAAAAATGCAAAAACCGTGAAGGGGGTCCTTTTCAGGGGGGCAGGGAGGGGGACTGCACCAGATTTTGATAGGCAACCCTAATGCGATGTATTACCCTATTGGTAAGCTATCATTTAAACCACATTTCGAACAAAAAAAAAAAACAGATGCGTCGTATTTATAACGGCCGGCTCTTAGGCTAATATATTCCAAACTAATCTCCAACATCAAGGTAAATCTAAATGTACATTGTACAAAAGAACAGCCCAATAATAATAATAAACATCCTAAGCGTCTGATTAGAACTGGTTTCATCCAAAAAGCTTTGCTTATTTTTATTTTGTTACGAGAACTGATTGCGTGGATAATAGGGTGGAGCGTTTTTTTCTTTTTTTGGGAAATCTGGTTAGGCGGGGTGTGTAAAAAATGCCCTATGGGGACACAAAAAGTTGCATGGAGGCATTTTGACATTTCAATGTTTAGTACCGCCCTAACTGGGTCAGAATTTAATTTTTCCATATAATGCCCATTTTGAAAAAATGATAATTCATACATTTTCAATAAACTTGGAACTGTACTAAACACTGAAATATAAAAATGCCTCCATACAACTTTTTATTTGTGTCCCCATAGGGCATCCTTTTAGCACCCCGCCCAACAGAATTTCCTAAAAGAAGAAGAAACGCTCCACCCTAACAGATAAGCAATAACAATAAATACCTAATATTTACAAACTACATACATATGATACAATAAAACTTCCTAACCTAACAATTAATAAAACTAAATATTTCACATCTCAGTTTAGAAAGAAATAAATTATATAAAAATCAGTTCTTTGGAATTGTCTCTATATTCTTATATGTACATATAATATTGTTCATTTCCTATCATTTAGTATTCAATAATATAATATAATATGTATATTTTAACAGATATGAGATGACTTAGAACATATACAGTATAAAAATGTGAATAATATTATATATCTATGTACATAAATAACATAGTAGGTATGTATAATCTATTTACAACAATAACATTGTTACTACTATGTATTAGTATGTAGTATGCCTCACACACAATGGAACAGAATAGGTTTTGTATTAGTTCACTCAAAACTAAAACACGGGCATACATTATCTAAAAATATGTCTACAATTTACTATACACAAGTTGTTACAATACAGCAGAATGAAGATACTGAGAGCCACATGAATGTCCAGACATAATATACGTAATACAACACACAGTAATCAAATAGTGGAGTACTTAACAATACGAACCATACACACTGTGTAATATAAGGTGTATGTGGAATTATTATTTATGCTCAATCAAATGTGGTTCGCAACGCTTTATTTTATTTTAATATTGCAACAAATATATAATGTATAACAACCCTTATCCCTTACCTATATTATACTAGCCACAGAGCCCCCGAGCCACAGAGGCCACCGCCACACAACCACTGCAAGCTGCACACATCAGTCAATACAATACTATGTTAATACAACCAACATGTCCTACACTATGTATCATATTCTCTGTCACACATGCACAGCACAATATAGAAATAACTCATTTCTTTATTCACTTGGTGTAAACAAACATTCTCTTACCATTATCAAACAAGAAAATACACATACCTATTGTAATTTACACTGGTTGTAGTAGATACTCAGTACTATACCAAGCTTCACCTGCATTCACACACTTCCTAGACTGTTTTTTTAATCACCATAAAATATAACAATAAAATGCTACAAAAATAATGCAATCAATTAAAAATCATAATATTCAGGGCGAGCCGGAAAAGGTTTAGTTCATCCTAATGGATCTTATTTCATTTAAAAGTAAAAAAACAAATACATTTCTAACAAATTGTCAGTAACTCAGGCACTGTGAGGCACACAGCATTCACATGACAAATGCTCCAAATTTCTTCCAAAATACTAGCACACTAGACAAACTATATAAGTGTATGAAGCCTAACGCTGTGTGACTATTATGCATCTTTAGTGACGACAATAAGTTAAAAACATTTATGCCCGATCCCACCAACTACCACCTAGGAAGCAGACCCCTAAGGAATTTCCATACAAAACCACAGATAATTTGAGTGATTATTATAACTGTCATAACCTTTAAGATATAAATCCATACAAAATACAGCATGCAGCTCTACTTAGTTAGGTGGCCAAATATCTCGGCCCAGAATCTCCCTCACTTAAGTAGCTGCATGCTGTATTTTGTATGGATTTATATCTTAAAGGTTATGACAGTTATAATAATCACTCAAATTATCTGTGGTTTTGTATGGAAATTCCTTAGGGGTCTGCTTCCTAGGTGGTAGTTGGTGGGATCGGGCATTAGACTAAAGCGGAAAAGTGCGGTACATTTACTACACGTGTTTATAAACTAATTAATTCTACAAAATAAATACTAGCACACTAGACAAACTATATAAGTGTATGAAGCCTAACGCTGTGTGACTATTATGCATCTTTAGTGACGACAATAAGTTAAAAACATTTAGACTAAAGCGGAAAAGTGCGGTACATTTACTACACGTGTTTATAAACTAATTAATTCTACAAAATAAATACTAGCACACTAGACAAACTATGTAAGTGTATGAAGCCTAACGCTGTGTGACTATTATGCATCTTTAGTGACGACAATAAGTTAAAAACATTTAGACTAAAGCGGAAAAGTGCGGTACATTTACTACACGTGTTTATAAACTAATTAATTCTACAAAATAAATACTAGCACACTAGACAAACTATGTAAGTGTATGAAGCCTAACGCTGTGTGACTATTATGCATCTTTAGTGACGACAATAAGTTAAAAACATTTAGACTAAAGCGGAAAAGTGCGGTACATTTACTACACGTGTTTATAAACTAATTAATTCTACAAAATAAATAAATAAACAATAAAGGGTTTCATTTATCAGATCTACAATATTATACAATGATAAGTAATATTAAAGCAACATTAGGAATGCAGAAGTTGTCCTATACTTGTGGTACTACACATCACTTGTGTATTACTTCCTATCCTACAACTATCTGCCTACAGAAATATCTCACGGACTACAATAAATATACGTAATAGAAATAAAAAAGCACCATTCATATTAACGACAAAGTATTACACTGCTAGAGTTTTTCTGCAAAAGACTCCAAATTTAACATGAGCATGTCAACAATCGGAATAATGTCATATGTATTAATTAGTGATGTGCCGAATATTCATATCTGTATCCGCAGATAACCGAGACAGGAGAAACATCTGTATCTGTTACTTTGTAGGCAGATCTCCAACGGATCTTTTAATTTATTAAATTTCATTACGTATATGAAATTCTACATGCAGGTGATTTGGCAGCAATGAAATACTATCTAGTAATTCCATTTATTTTTTTTAAACTTAATCTCTGCTGCCCTGTGTCACACTAAACTACATATGAAACTAAACATGTCAATAAAGCAAAGCTTAAACTGTTGTTTTAAGGTCACACGCTGACAACCACTAAGTAAGAAAGTTGAGATCTGTATCCTTATTCGCAGAAGTAAATACTAATGATCTCTAATCGTATCCATATCGACGGAATCATTTTTATTAACGATCCGGCACATCACAAGTACAATATTATAACACTCAGAAGCAATACATTTGGTCTACATATTACTAGTTTTATGTGTATTCTGGTATCATTGTTATCAACCAACTAGGGTGCTGTCAACTCATCAATTCCACAAACAATTCATTGTTACTGACAATTTTGTGGCACAGCCAAAATCTATGGAATGAATGAATCTGTCAAACTAATATTATGTAGATCAGTCAACATTACATATAGTTCAGTCACTTTAGGAAATCAATGTATGGGGAAGTTGGCAAAATTAATAACAGATGGGACTCTATGCAGTATGATACCTTAGGGTGAGGTGTTTCAGAATATCAGGCGTCCCCCCCGCCACACCTGACGCGTCACCCCCCTGGCCCCCCGAATAGGTCCCCCTACGTGGTTTTCCTCTATTTATCAAAAAACTGTAACAGATAGAAGGAAAATGTTAAGGACAAAAATAGTCCTTAATAAATTCTCTACAAAATAGGTAAAGCACATTTTTTGATAGGACTAGTAATTTACCCGCAATAGCCGGTGAAAATATCGTAATTTTTTAATAAGAACCAAAAATTTTTTATTTTACTCAAATTGCTGAAAATTCATAAGAGCTACAAGAAAATGGTCAAAGAATGAATTAATTGCTATAGTTTTAGCTATAAAATGAGCTATTATTTATTTTTGCACGGCTCATAGTTTTTGAGTTATAACATAAAATTCCAATGACAGAAGTCTTAAAAATGGAACTTTTCATACAATTTGTATTGAAATGCTGTGATATTCAAATTTAGGTTACGCCTGTTTTTCACAAGTATGTGAAAGATAAAAAATGTATTGGAGTATGATTGGGTCTTTTTAGTATTTCAAGATATAATCCTTTCGAAGTTGAATGCACTTTTGCCAGTCATGTTTCAAAGCCATTATCCCAGTTTTCCAGAAGGATTCCTCAAGGTTAGGATATGGGTCAAAAGCATTGGCACCCGGCGATTCGAGGGTTTGTACAAGTCCTGTTCTGAAGTTAAGATGAACACTACTGATTAAAATCAGATCACTGGAATCTCTGCTATCACCTAACTAATAATTCCGCGATCTTTGAAAAATTAATCCATGTCTTTATCGACGTTCTCCAGAACTACTGCATTTTATTGCTTTCCGCTTCAAGGGTTGTGTTTGACACCTTGCTGTGCCCATTCAAAATCTGGCACTTACTTTCTAATCATGGCATATGATGGAACAGACTCCATTAATGAACCCGATATTTCTTTTATGGTTCGTGTCGGTCTATGACCTTAGATAAAATAATATTTTATCACGGATCGCAGCTGACAATTTCACATTTTCACAAAAATGTCAAACACGTTGAAATAAAAATGGTGCCAAGAGTGCCAGCGTCGTCCTATCGATCTCAAATTTTGTAAATAGCCCTAATGAAGTTTAAATTATCTATATCAATAATGAACTTAAACTGGTCTGTACATTTTTTTCTCAGGGCTACGAAGTGTTCAGCCGAACCTCGTATCTTACACAGACATACACTAAATTTTCTTCTTTAATGATCTTGACGAATCCTTCTGCAAAACTGGGATACGGCTTTGAAATATGGCTGGCAAAAGTGTATTGAACTTCTAAAGAATTATACCTTAAAATACTTACAAAATCCAGTCATACTCCAATACATTTTTTATCTTTCACATACTTGTGAAAAACAGGCGTAACCTAAATTTGAATATCACAGCATTTCAATACAAATTGTATGAAAAGTTCCATTTTTAAGACTTCTGTCATTGGAATTTTATGTTATAACTCAAAAACTATGAGCCGTGCAAAAATAAATAATAGCTCATTTTATAGCTAAAACTATAGCAATTAATTCATTCTTTGACCATTTTCTTGTAGCTCTTATGAATTTTCAGCAATTTGAGTAAAATAAAAAATTTTTGGTTCTTATTAAAAAATTACGATATTTTCACCGGCTATTGCGGGTAAATTACTAGTCCTATCAAAAAATGTGCTTTACCTATTTTGTAGAGAATTTATTAAGGACTATTTTTGTCCTTAACATTTTCCTTCTATCTGTTACAATTTTTTGATAAATAGATGAAAACCACGTAGGGGGACCTATTCGGGGGGCCAGGGGGGTGACGCGTCAGGTGTGGCGGGGGGGACGCCTGATATTCTGAAACATCCCACCCTAAGGTATCATACTGCATAGAGTCCCATCTGTTATTAATTTTGCCGACTTCGTGCTGCAAAAGGACTGAGCTAATAAAGAGTCTATTGCGGACTGGAGTAATTGCAGTCACTGTCTCAATAGATATGTAAGCAAAACCAATACATTTCACAATTAAAATTATTATACACAAGGCATAAATTAAGATAAATACTATAATCCTTTGATACTAAACGATCTGCATGTGTGTGCACTGTGCTTTGTGTGTTGTCCACTAAAACTAATAGTATGGGGGTGTGTGTGTTGGTGGGTAGGGGGCCCACAGTGAGGGCTAGCTAGTGCGGACCCTCTTGGCTTGTGAGGCTTCATCGGAGGCATTAGCAGCCGCAGCGGCTAAGGCATTGTTGTTCAACATATACTTGAGTTGAGGTAAATATGTCATCACATCGCGGATCTGAACCAGAGCTACAGAGTTGTCTGAAGAGTTCTTGCATTTGCCAGCATTCCGTAGTATCTGCATTTGTATTCTATAACAAAGTAAATACAACTCTGTATAATTATACAATGTTACCAGGCATGTCTGTTATTCAATAAGTACTTTAATCTATTTCCATGCTGTAATAAACATCCTTTTTACTTCCGAAGCTGCAATAAAATACCTATTCATTTCTCCAGGGGAGATTTTCAAAATTTTTTCCAAAATTTCCGATTAAAAAATTGGAAAAAAAAATACGCACTTGTCTCGCTTTTGCTCAGAGGCACGAAACCGATGTCAAAAAAATGTACCACCCTCTAAAATAAGTGTGGTGGTCTTCCTGTGTATAAAAGAGAAGCAATAATAAATCACCTGTTTCCTTTGTAGAGTTCTACTCCCAGAATCTCAAGCACCTGCCTACAAACTTGCAGAGGCTGGTTGGGGAAGAAGTGACTCACTAAATCTGGTAATGTCATCAGCAGTTCTGTGTACACATACGGCTTCATATTGATACATGGAATCATCATGTTCTCCACCAGTGCCTTTTGTACCTAATCAACAACAATCATTATATTATATATAAATGAGTGAGTTCCGTCAATGGTTAAATGCAAGCTTTCAGCGACACCTGGGATGCCACCATCATGATGGCATCCCAGGTATCGCCACAAGAATGTTTAAGCATCTACTGATGAATATAAAACTAATACTGTGCCCAGAAGTGAACAAGATCGTTGGGACATATAGAGAGGACGAGTGATGAAAGGATAACGAAGAAAATATACCTGCGAAAAAGTATAAGATTCTCAAGGACGGATATGTTTTGAGTAAAAGAAATTGTAGAGTGTATATGAGGATTTGCATAAAATGTGCAAGAAAAATTTGCATAGAATGTGACAGAGCCAAGAAGTGTATATAAGGATAGGAAAGTCTGGCTATCTGTTCTCTCTGCCTACCCCGCAAGGAATGCAAATACTATTTTTACTGTCTGTCACTAGTACATAGTACTTACTTTATAGGGAATATGTGCACTAGAGGGGGCCACATCAGCTATAGCAATGAGCCTCTTGGATTGGTCCTGAGCGCCTGCCAAGTTGTTATGATGTTGGGACATGCTATTGGAATTACTACTGACACTTCCACCAGACGTGTGATGTCCATTGGTACTCTGGGTGAGCTGGGTCTGCTGTCGACTGCTGCGACTATTCACTGATGATGATTGATGAGCCCTATGTAAGAAAATAATCCGAGTTGAGATAACATAAGCCATAAGATAACAATAACATGTAGTAAATAATGTTGTTGGATAGTATGACACGCTACTAACGGAATAGAATTAGCCTGCGACCTGACGAGTGGGGGAGGTTGGGCGGCAGCTGCTTGCTGCTGAGCCATGGCCAGAGTTAAAGCCGCCGGATTTGTAGGGAACTGAAAATAAAACATCCCACATTAATAAAATTACACATATTAATTATATAATATAGGTCATCGAAATAGAATGTCCTGATTTAAAAAAGGTATAACATAGAAACCATTTATGTTAAATGAATGATTAGCGGAGGTTATACAGAAATATATGATATAGTACCTGCATGTGTCTAGTCTGCGACTGCGAGAGACCTGAATGTCCTCGGCCTGTTCCATACCTCGCTGCTGCAGCGTGAGCCTTCAAGAAAAATCATAAAACAAATCAGAACAACTTTGACAATAAAATAAGTAATGAAGAAGAGAAAATAATATAAAACAATGTACCTGTGCCATTCGAAAAACTTGTTGCGATATTCCTTGAGGGAAAGCTTGCCCATTGACAATACCATTCCATCCATTGGAGAGAGCCTGTAATAATATTGTAATGTGAATGTAATAAACAAGTAGGAAATGAATACCACTTGATACAAGCCACTCACTCCAGATGAGAATGATTTACGGCTCGGGTATAAAGTGTACCTGTACCGCGGCTGATAAGTTGTGTGAAGCAGCTGCAGCCTGTAAGGATCTCTGGGCGGCGGCTAGCTGCTGTTGTTGTTGAGTGGAAGCTTGCTGTAATCCACCCTGCCCACCTGCCTTCTGCTGGGGGCCTCTACGAGAGCGGGCGTACTCTGCAGCCGTGGCTCCTGTTCCAGCTCCGGTTCCCGGGGGAGGTGCGGGAGGAGCACGGGTCCACTGCCCACCTGCACTTCCACCCAGTGATCCTGCAAGTCACATATAATAAATGGCTCATTCTCAGCAAACAACCGATATTGTAAGTTTTCGAAGCAACTTTCAACTAAACTAGTCCTGTTGTATTGAAAAAAAAAAATATTCTTAATTTTTTAATTGTCGTTGTTTTTGTAATGTCGGATAGGAGGGAATTCGCATAAAAAATGTGAGATTGTTTTAAACATCACGTTTCATACATTTTAGTTAATGGGACAGTTAGGGAATGATGAGGAAATGACGGCGAGGAAATGACGTATTTATACATAAAGATTCAATATTCTACTTGAAGTCATATCCATGTGTATTTTAAAATAGTCTAGGTATAAAGAAACATTATTAACATGAATTATGTACCGAATAAATAAAAAAATAACATGAAATATAGGTATGTGAGGCGAATCGCAGCAAGTGGATGCAGCATACGCAGGATAGGGATCTGCGGAAAGTCAAAGGGGAGGCCTATGTCCAGCATTGGAATTAAAACGGCTGAGAGAGAAAAAGAAGAATACGTATTTATCTTCTATAAAATATTCAAGGTGAGGGAATGATGATTGAAATTAAACTCTCATCAAATCAGAACTAGGTATATTTTATAAATAAACTCTCAGCAGCTAACTGCACTGACCAGAAGCCACTCAGAAAGTAAAATGAAATGGCTACTTTCTTTGAGTGTAGTTAACCGGCATGTGCTTCCATCTAGTCTAGTTATAGTAAGGGAAATATTTTTTAACATGATGAGGGAATGATGCGTTTCCGTGGGAAAGAGTTATTATGGTAATATAAAATTCACTTCACATAATGGTTAGGTACTGTAAGATTTCTTAAAACTATATATTCATGCTCTGAGGGTGAAAACTTCCTTAAACGAGGCGAATAGACTGATAACGGGATGCCTTAAACCAACACCCACTAGAGAACTGTGCACCTTCAGTGGAACTGCCCCGCCGAACATCAGGCGAGAGAGGATAGAAGCAAACAAACCACAGATCGGAGACCACGCTACATGGGCACCTGCCACCACCTGGCCGCCTCAAATCCAGGATGAGCTTACTAAACGCGACCAAACCCCTATCAGATATACCTGAAACTGCAAGAATTAGCGTGTGGAGAGGCACAACAGAGGATGCACAAGGGACCCTATTTAACACACCAATGGAAGCCCTACTCCCAGTACACGATCTATCCTGGCCAGCATGGAAAACCCTCAACAGCATCAGATCTGGGGTTAGCTGCACTAGGAAGAACCTCCAGAGATAAGAAATGCAGTTGCAGGATACCAAGCACCTCCTGGTCTGCCCAATGGCTCTTAGGTGGTGCACATGGGAGAGTCTCGCAGATTGCTCCCCCTCGGAAGATAATGCAGGAGAGATTGTGACTTTCTGGGAGCGGATGGGGATACAGTGAGTGGTACGATACGACACGAGAAGAAGAAGACTATTATCCTTTACCTTTGAGAAATTAAAAAAATAATATTTAAACATTACTTAGGCTGGTAAAAACCTTCACAAACTTTGGTATTGGGCTAGGGAAAGGAATTGGGGAAAGGAATTTGGGTTGATTGGCAGAAATCGCCAATAGGCGATAAATCCGCCCTTTGTGTGTATATTTATGTGCAATAAAGTTTTTATTTATTTATTTATTTAAGGAACAATGAGAGAATGATATTTCGGCCGTTCGAAACATTTTTTAAATTTAATTTTTTTCAGTCCATAATAAAAGTGATTAAGTACTAGAATGTCGCAGCACTATTTTTATAATAATTGCCAGGGAATGCATATTGACTATTTTGGAGTGAATGACCCAAATATGACTTAGGTACATAACTAGGTATAACTTTCATAGGACAAAATATGCCTTATCTGTTTTTTAATAGAAATGTGATTTAAATGAAAGTTTACACAGACAGCCATACCTCACCATAAGGTGGAGTGACGGAGATAGATGGACAAACTTTGAAAGAGTTTATTATATTAGTTTCCCTTTCAGTCTCATAGAAAAGCAATTAAAAATTTAATACGGTAGAGTCTCACTAATCCGACAATATTAAAAACCGGAGGGTGAATTAACTAAATTATTGGAAAGTTCCAGTTATCGTATTGTGTAGGGAAAAGTAAGGTAAGTAAATAAAATAAAACATGCAACTTGCAGGCAACTTCACGTTTGTACTAAAAAAATGCTTGGGACGCCAGGCACACCTGCGTGTCACTTGTCAGTCCAACCTACTATTGTAATCTAAGGTTGAATCCCAGTTGACGACGTACATTTGTCCGGTCCACCGACCATATTAGACAATCAGTACAGAAAGTGGGTTGTCGCTATCATCACATAAATAAAATTAAACAAGTAAGCTTGACAAATAAATTATGCGTTTAAACAAAAGATGCTCACCCTTTGCTGTTAACAAGAGTTGTGATTCCATAAGATTTCCAGGCCAGTAATCCTCAAACTCCGTCCCGGGAGGGAAGTAACTCTTGATATCATTTAGACTAATAACTGAACACGTCTCACTAGCAAACAATTCATTCCTAATCCCCTGCACTTTACAACAGAACTTTAAATATGACAAGTCCCACCCCTCTAACTGATCAGCTTTTAATTTCAAATTGTCAGTTTCACCTTCAAAGTAAAACAAAGGCACAAACCTCTGTCCATCTTTAACAGTGTAAGGAACTACAGATTCTCTATTAATTCTAATAAAACCACACTTGTCTTTATGATTTGTTTTTTCTTGCATTAATTTATTATAACAAACGTCCAAGAAATTGTAAAACTCATTGGCGTCAGAGAGCCTAACTACTAAGTCCTTTTGTGTAAACAATTCTCTACCAAATTGACAATCACAGTGTTTATTGTTAATATCATTTAGGAGCCTACTTTCCACTTCTGTAATGTAGTAACTTCTTATGCA
Source organism: Ceraclea dissimilis (assembly GCA_963576895.1). Classification (NCBI taxonomy): domain Eukaryota; kingdom Metazoa; phylum Arthropoda; class Insecta; order Trichoptera; family Leptoceridae; genus Ceraclea; species Ceraclea dissimilis. The sequence continues at coordinate 5,775,751 of OY756374.1, forward strand.
GGTGCAACTGTAGATATCTTGATGCAAGTAGTTCAAATATTTATTCAGCAACTTGATCTCTACCATTCGAACTGCACAGTACTTCTCTCCTGACCTGAATATGTAAGGTATGTGACAATCTCCCAACTTATCCCATCCAAAGTGGCCCTTCCAACTGGCCTCGTCAGGTGCGGGAGCCTTCTTATCCGCATCCTGGGTGGCTCCCACTACAGGCTGGACTCCGGGTGCTCCTGCTGGTCCTTTACGCGTCAGAAAATTAAGTATCCCCAGTTGGCCATTCCCAGTAGCTGCTATTGCAGAACCCGGCGGTCTAGCGCCAGCATTTGCTGCGGCACTAGCCGCAGCCAACACCTTCGCCTTATTGGCCTCGACCATTTTGGCCGCCAACTCTCTAATTTCGGCTTCATCTGGTCGCTCTACCTTGACTTTCGCTGGCAAAATATCTGACATGACTCCAGTTTGCTCCCCGGGGTGCCTATGAAGCAATGTCATAGACAGCCGCAAGGGACATCACAGGTATGTACGTGAGTATATTTATGCACAATTTACCGCAACTATTCAAAACTGGGTCATGGTGAAGGTATAATTGTGAATATTCCACTAAACTCACAGGACGATCTAAGATAATTCATAATGTTATGTTAAGACAGTTTGTTGATATAAGTTCACCGATTGACACTACCACTACACTATTTACATGTCGCTAATGACAGTTCAACAACATTATCGCGGATAGGCAACAAACATTTTGACAGACACAGCACGCGGGATGCGAGGTGATACTATTGTAATTAGTAGAATTGCAGAGTTTATTGTCGGTTAAGCTCACTGAAGTAGTTTAAAAAATGCGGAGGTTAATACTGGCGCCATGTTCACCTCTTGAGCTCAAAGGAGGACGCGCCAAATCTGCAATTTCCTAAATACCAACTGATAACTCGCGTCCTTTGAAAGCCTGAATTAATGACATATAGTAGAAAGTACCACGGATAATACTGAGAATGGATTATAATATTAAAACACTTAAAAACGGAATCACGAGCACCACCACCATGCCGTACGATACTTTCGTACAATACCTAAATATTAGAAGCAAAGTAGGTAGGTATGTTTAGAGAAATGCTTCGTCTCAAAGATAGTCTCGCAGCGAGTATCTGCTAAAAGCGGCCCTATTTTTCATCACAGTGACTCACTAGTGATCAAAATGGCCGCGGTTTACGAATTTCAACCAATCACAGACCAGTATTCGGTAGTTGAAAAAAAAACTACCTCTATACCTACCATTCACACCCGGTGCGAGACTATTTTTCCAAGGACTTTCCTTTTGGGGGTTCCGTTTTATGGCCTTTAAATACAGTGTTTTTCTCGCCTTATGATTGATTTTAATACAATTCAATGATGCATTTTGATAGCTATACTATTGTAATATGGATTTTTCATACTATATTGCATCAATAAGCCTATTTATGCTCTGAAAATCCAGAAAAAGTTGATAGATTGCATGTGAAGTACCATTTCTAGTTGCACGGATTGTTGGTATGTTAGATTTTAGTCGTAAGAGCCTGATATATCGGGTAATGTTGGGCGTTACATGACATCATGTCATAGGGAAACCGACCTTATGTCGCTGTAAATAAAGACGTTGGAAGATCGTTCCACAAAGAAAACTCAACTTTATTCTAAATCTCAAGGCCACTTCAGCGCGCATGTCACAATGGAATGAAATAGAGATAGCTATATAGGTAGGTAGGTATATATACTTACCTACTATGTTATAAATTAAGTACCTACCTATTTTATGTACTACATGTACCTACCTATACAGTTATATACAACTCTAGATTCTAGAAGCACACCAATTTTACTATAAATAGATTTTACTATGTACAGTTGTTTGCCGTGCCCTATTGGGTATTATACCTACCTATAAAAGTAATTAATAATGTATACCTAATACAAAATATTAGGTACTAGAGTTACTAGTTACCTATGGCTTAGGTACCTATATCGTATATACATATATGCACCTCTTCTTCTTTCATCGTTTCCTCATTGCTGAGGGTCGTGATTTGTGGAGCTACCCACGGACAAAACAAGGCGCCTCCAGTCCTCTCTGTTCTCCGCAGTCCGCATCGCCGAGCACAAGTCTCTCCCAGTCATTTCCTTAATCTGGTCGCGTTACCTTGTAGGAGGTCTACCTCTACTTCTTTTGCCTGGAACACTTCCCATGATTATATTTTTTTCCAGGTTTCCGGACTCTCTTCTGGTAAAGTGACCAAAGAAACCCATTACTCGACGATTGCACACCGCACCAACGCCTTACAAATTTATTAATTACTAGCTGTATTGCCCGGCGTTGCCCGGGTAATTATTTTTGACAACCAAAAGCAATAGGATTCAAATTCACTTTCTTGGGCTAATGTGCTCCTAATAATGACGACCATTCTCCATGGGCGCCCGCAGGTAGGGGCTACCTGGATTGATCGAAAATAGTCAAATAATGTTACTTTTATTATATTATTATCACTTCGTGTTAGTATAAAGAAAGTGTGGAAAGACAGAAAGTTGGCCAACCTGGAGCATACAAATACGCTACTACTACTAATTAAAACTACATTAAAACATAACTAAAAAAATGCCCCCCCCCCCCCCCCAGAAATTTTCGGCGGGCGCCCATGCCATACTCACTTACATATTTTGTGATATTTTTGTAATATTACAAAATTATGTATATTCGATCTACCTATCCTATACACTCTTTATGTCATTTAATTGAATTTTACGATATAACCAAATATCGCCTAAATTTAATTAATTAAATTTACGCCACTTAGTACGCCATCAGTAGCAAAAGTTTTATTTCAAACCCGTAACTAAAAACTCAAAAGATGTCTCTACTCTTGCGGTCGCTGGACAACGTCGCCATAGAAGGCTTAGTACCTACATACCATATTATTGTACCAATATGTGAGGCGTATACGCAATACATGTTTTTCAACCTGTATTGTTTGTATTGTTATTTAAGTATGTATTATTTTTATCCTTACTATTTATATTCTTATTTATTTATTTATCTATTTTGTTTATTTTTTTACTTAAATTTTATTTATTTATTTTATTTATTTTTTTTTTCTAATTGTTATTATTTTTTTTTGCAATTTTTATTGTTATTACTATTTATGCTTTTATTTAAGTACCATCTTAATTCATATTTGTTCTTAACATTCACGTATGTACTTCATTATTGTCGGTGAATTTATTATTTATTTATTTTGATTTTTTACTAATTTATCTTTATGGTTTTTTATTATTTCGTATTTGATGATATTTCGTTTTTAATTTTACATATATTTTGACATTGTATTGCTAATTGTGGAGTATATTGGTCCCCTCATACCAGCTTAAAGCTGTATGTGGATCCGTCACCTTAATGTGTATTTTATTTAGTATATTGTAGGTAACCATTGTTTTGTAATTTGTGCATGTTTTCTGAGTGAACTTATTATATTATATTATTATATAGATTAATATTTTGGTAAAAGTATGAAAGACGCATTTCTTTATTTTAAAAGTGCGATGAAAATCTATAATTACAGCATTCGATCTTAATTTATTACTGAGAATGGTAATTTCATAACAAACCACCCCCACCCCTTTAATTTTATAAACAGACTTTTTTGGAGACAGAATAACATATTTTGACCCTTTCTAAGGAAACTGTTTTTTTTTAATTCCTTTAAAATTAATTTTTAACTTATTAAGAAACATTTAAAAATCATCATTTTTCTTTGAGCCCATTTTCATCCATTTTAATAATAATTCCGAAAAAACGGCAAAACATCCTATTACTATTTTTGATAGGAGAATCTATGTGCCAAATCTCATGTTCGTACCATGTCTGGTTCCCGAGATATTCGCATACTCTAAAAAACTTTCAACTCTATGTTTTACCCCCTTAGGGGCTGAATTTCTAAAAATCCCTTCTTAGTGGAGGGTTTTGTATTAAAATCTATCTGTCTTCAAATATTCACTTTTCTAGGATTAGGCATTTGGGCCCTGCGTTGATGAGTCAGTCTGTCAGTCAGGACACTTTGGCTTATAATTAGATATTGTGAATAGGCAGGCCCGTAGCTAGGCTGGGGCAACCGAGGCCCCCTGTCAAAATGGGGCCCCAGTTAGAAAGGAGAGAGAATAAAAAAACACATACTTAATATATAATATTGAAAGTACATACATTGTAAATATTTTTTATAAATTTATTTGGTGTACTATTATAAAGAATACATATCAGACGCGAAGCTACCTAAGAACACGATTCCCATCGAGTTATCTTTCAATTTAGGATAATTTAAATAAATAATCTAATCTATAAAAATGATTTTACAACACAATAAAAAAAGTTGCGTTCAAATTTTGTAGATACTCCTTTCGGTCGGTAAGCAAGTTATTTGTAGATTTTTTTTAGAAAAGATGATCTTGGTTTTGGTTTTCTTTGTTTGGAAGGGACCATGTAAGTAGCACCGCAGTCGAATTTTTTGTCATAAGACATGAGCGTGTACCTGTCTACATAAAAAGGAGTGGAATAAATCTTGTTTAGTTTTATGGAAATAAAAAAATAAGTAGGTACTGATGATATGAACGTAGAATATGTAAAATAAGAAGTGTAATTGGCGCTGAAAGCAATTTTTTATGAAAGAATTGTAAAATAACGAATTTTCGTAACAACTCTTCGGGAATCGTTCTATTGAGCAATTAATATTAAGAAATCTCTGACCGGGAAAAATGAATGTCGGACCGGGACACCGGGAAACGGATCCCAAAACCGGGACATGTCCCGGTGTACCGGGCGGGACGTATGGCAGCCCTAGCGTAGTATGCCCGGCCCCCTTCCCTCGCTCCAGCGCTGATAAACGCGTCGGGGCGCTGGCGGTGGCCACGCATTTCTCGTCGCTGACTACTCGTTCTCTATGCAGATGCCGCCCCCAAACACGAGCACACTAGGCAGTTGCCTAGTTCGCCTATATGAACGGGGCGGCCCTGATAGTAAGTAAGTACATACTAATACTACCTTTCCCGATGAAAATTGATTCCCAAGCCGACATACATTGAAGATTCATTCCTCGAAATATTATATAGATGGGTGGAAATTCGGATGGTGTAAACGTAAAATATGAAAATCAGTGATTAATTAATAATTATTATAAAGAAATTATAGTTCCTCCTCTTATTCTCCTTTATACTGATTATACCAATGTTTTAATACCTACCTACAGTACCTACCTATGTTCTATTAAATTACATACTTACTTACAGTACTAACCTAAGCACATGAATAGACTTTGAATAGACGGACCTATGGATAGGTATGTGTGCATAATTGATTCCTTACTTTTTACCTTCATACTTACTAAGTAATAAATGTACTAAATAGATATGGGTATTACGGAACTGGTACGTAGAGGTACATAATATAAATAATCCAGTGATACATATCACTGAAATAATCCCAGAATTTCCAATTTTTTCAGGGACAGCACTCAGTACTGGACAACTACAACAGTGAAGTTTAATGCCACCATGACCAAATATAAGTTTAATGCCACCATGACCAAATATACGCAGATACTTAAGTTCCTAATAATAAATTGATAGACCAATCACCTGAACATAGAATTATAATGGTCCAGAAGCCGTGTGTAGTACAAAATTAGTCAACAAACATGCGACCGCTTTTGTTTACATGTGTGTGTGAGCCAACGGGCGGGTTGTGTACGTATACTGCCTTCAGTTGTGTGCGTTTTAAAAATAATGTTGCTAGAAAATAAATTTTTCGCCAGAAATTCTTAAACAAATTTGGACTTCTAACAAATTTTGAAAATAATTACGGGTTGATAGAACAATAACAATTATTAGGTGGGTATCGTTATTAAATTTATGAACATTGGTTTTATTACTCATTTTTATAATTTAATGGGAATAATTAATATATTACTAAGAAAATAAATTTGTCAAAATCAAATTACTTCTGTGGTTCTGATATGGTGGATAAGGAGTAGGTATTCATAAAAAATAAAACTAAAATATTTATTGTTTAAAAAATATTTATTGTGTTTTAATATTAACATAAATTATATTAAAAAATGGTTAGCGATTCACAACAACATATAATATTTTAAATTATATAAATATTAAAACTGAAAATATACCATTTTGGGTTCGGCGCCTTTAACAATTCTTCGGTAACCAAGTTTAGTGAGGTACATATCTTCATCACGAAAATATGCTGAACATATTACGGTCGTTTTACTCGGTTTCCATGTTACTTCACCTCGGCTTCTTCTTACAGTCTCAGTCCATCGGCTACAAACTATAGGATCAGCGGGAAATCTGGCAAAAAAAATAAAAAAAATGGCGAAATGGCGAAAAAAAAAATTGTATGTGACAACATTCTCATCCCTGTAGTGACGGTTCGTTGGAAATTATTCGGATAACTTATAATTACCAATTAAACAAACAAACAGCTTTTAAAAGATAGTAGTTACAAATGAAATGTGATTCCCGTACTTTTTACATTCTTGCTTGATACATGCTTACAACATAAAACCGCACAAACCGTCATTTTTAGCACTTTTATTTCACGCACCCCGGAGATGTCACCCCTAACGAAAGTCAAATCGTACTGACGCCCGGGCGAGAGCCACCATGCCACAGTGGCATGGATCTATTGGGCATTCTATCTTCGCGCCAACTAGGTATCTAGACCATATATAATCTAAGCACCTGAACTTACCTAATTATAAAAATTAATTTTAAAGCAATCTTGCATATTTTGTATTTGGCAACGCCGCACACAACGGTCGATAGAGCAACCGTACGACTAGAGATGGTCTCTTACCTCTACTTTGGGTAGCAACAGTGCATTCTGTAGCTATGTATACATACATATTATATATGTACTTACCTACCTCAATGTACCTACATACTACATAGAACAGCATACTTTATGTAGGTACCTACGGCACTTTGGACCTTAATAATATTTAGGGCTGCCAAATTTCTCGCAAGTCAAAGCGGGATGGGGACAACCCCCCCCCCCCCCCCCCCTTTCGAATAAATCTTTTGATGCGTTTAAAAATTTGAGCGCTACACGACGGGGGGGTGTCAGGGACTACTCTCACGAAACTGTTCATAATTTTAGTTAATAATAAACTTATCCGGTTTTTTGGCTACCACATCTGGCAGCTCTAGTCCTCACCTCACTCTCACTCCCTAGTTACACCACTGGGGAGAAGTTTAAAATCGAAAATTTTACGAACCGCTAATGCGTAACTTTGTTTTCTATGTAGTTCCTTACTTTATATATCAACTGTCAAATACCACAAAACGATAAAAATCGTAAGAATATAAGTAACATTTCCGAAGACGGGGACATTTAGGCGTCCCGAAAGGTTTTTTCGGGACACCAGGACACGAGGCGTAAAACCGGTGACACCTGGCAACCCTATTAATATTTCTTGCAGTACTAGCTGTACTGTGCCCTGCGCGGCTTGCGCCACACACATTGTAAATCCGTGAAAAAGTGTAAAAAACACTTAGGTATTTGTTCAATAAGCTCGCGCCCCATATGTTGCCCCCTCCCCCCTTATTCTTGCGGATGTCGAGAGGGTCACTATATATCTTATCGACACGGAAAACTATGGATTCGACACTGATATAACTTTTTTCGACCTCCCCCCTTCCCACTAATCCTCCAATCCCCCCCTTCCTGCGGATGTCGGGAGAGTAACTATTCATATTTTCGACAGCAAAAGCTATATGGATTCGACAAAAATTGCTTCTTTCACGCCCCGCCATTTCGTACCCCCACCCTCTTTGCCTACGGCCATGGTCCTCAGGCCCTAATTTCGGGCCCTTGGGCTCGTCAAATAGTTCATACAGGTTCCTTAGTTCATACTGTAAACTATAATGCAGAGTATGCAGTAGCCAGTGGCGGATCCAGGATTTAATTTGGGGGGGGGGGGGGGGGGGGTGAATTAGTGTTGCCGTTTCAAAATTTGCAAAACTAATACCAGATTTTTCTTTAGTCGACCTTTTTTTTTTGGTCGTCGCTTAACATTTGTCGAGCGGGGGAGGGGGGGGGGGTGTGAATTCATATTTTCTGTACAAATTTTAGTAACATGTTCAGAAGTTATTGATACGTGCCAAAAAGTACTAAAATTTGGTCAAAAATACTAGAAACGGCAACACTGGGGCTGAATGTCGTCACGTGGTTAAAAGTACTGTCACTCAACGTTTTGGGGGGGGGGGGGGGGCTAAGGGGCTTAAACCCCTAGATTTGTTGTTATTTGTTTGCTATGTCTCCTTTTTAGGCTGGCCACACACGTCCCGAAGTTCAGTTCCGGAATCGACCGTTTTGCATAAAAGTTCCGATCAAAACCTCTCTCTGAATTCAGCGTCACCCCGATTTTAAATTCAGAAAGAGGTTTTGGTCGGAACCTTTTTGCAAAACGGTCGGTTCCGGAACTGAACTTCGGGACGTTTGTGGCCAGCCTTAGATCTGACTATTTTTTGTATGTGGTTTTGTGTTATGATGTTAATTTGTAATTGATGAATTATGTGTAATGCACAATTGTTCGACTGTTTTTATTGATTGATTTTTTTTGTGTGATTTTTGCAATATACTTTGTTCAAATGGCCTAAAGGCCGTGTACGATTGTAAAATAAATAAATAAATAAATAAATATATACTACTGTAACTCGTGGTTTTGGGGGGGGCTTCAGCCCCCTAGCCCCCTCTGGATCCGCTAGTGGCAGTAGCGTAGCGTGAGGGGGCGGGGGCGGTCCGCCCCGGGCGGCTCTTTTTAGGGGGGGGGGGCATTTTTTGAGGAAAATTTCAAAAATCCATTAAATTACATTTGTTCCATTAAAAACTGGAAAAAATTTCGCCTGCGGGGCTATAATTCTTTTTTTGTACCATATCAATATCTAAATTTTAGTTGTCTCACTTGAAAAAACATCGCCTGCGGCGCTAATTATATATTTTTAGACCATATCAATATCAAAATGTTGGCTATCTCACTCCAGCCTAGAAGTTATTTATAATTCCTGTAAATTTTCGGGAATTTTGGATTTATATACCTAAATAAGGGGGGCGGCGGATTTCATTTCCGTCCCGGGCGGTAGAAAACCACGCTACGCCACTGAGAGTATGTACTTAATATAATTTACATTAATAATCTAGTGTAATGGGCCAGCGGGTGGTGTATGGAGTAACAAGTCTTTGAATTGTTATTAATAGTTTATTGGAGCACAATTTGCAGCTTACATATATTACATTACAGTGGTATCAAATTATGTAGGAATCGGTAAATTTTAGTAATTGAAGTATTATTTATAATAATTAGATTAATAATTTTGTTGGAAGCGAGTGATTAATTATCAAAAGATTGCTTCGATTATTAGCAGTTATTAGCGTAGATAAATTTAAGTAAAGGCGAACGTATAAAATATTAAATTAATAATTATTATAATAAACTAGTTGGTAAAAGTAAGTAAATAATTATATACACACGGAGAAACGGTTCCCGGGTTACGGCGAAATCGTTCTAACTTGAAATTGCAATTGTATGGGGATATATAGTATCTAGCGAAACATCCCTTAACACAGTGATGTTCAAACTTTATGGAATTAATCGCGTACGTACATTAGTTTTCGTATGAATAATTACTGACAATTAATAATCAATCACTTCCAATTTGTATACATAATCAATTCATTCTCACAATTAAATTAATGAAATTGTTGAACATAATTTAATAATACATTTATACAGTACAATATTGAAGCTAAACAATACATAAGAAATCTAGATTTAAGTCTCTGACAAGCAGTTTACTCTGCGCTTCTAACATGTTTTACACTTTGACATAACGAATGTTAAATGAGGCATTAATGATACAAATCTATAGTTATTAAGAAATAATTATCTGGAAGTCATCAAGGTTTAGTGTATGTTTAGAAACGCTGATAAATACAGTTGTATTTACTAAATAGGTGCTTTAAAAAATGATGCAATCCTTAGAATTTGGAACTATTGTTCATGAACATTACTTTCGGCCCTTTGAAATAAAACAATAACATAAAAATCTATTAGATTTAGACGCAATTTTGAAGATTGTCGGTAGATTGTGTTATATTAGGCTTTTAAAGGTATGGTTTCAAATTAGGCTTTTAAAAGTATTGTTTACAAAGGAAAGCGGCATCTTTCTATTTGATAGCATCAATATTTGTTACATACTATTGTCTTAATTTTTAGTGATATTATATGATATATTATATGATATACTGATATATTTTGGCGATGCAATAAACTAATATTGATAAGATTGAAAGGTATCATTTTTACTAGATTGTTTAACTCGGTCTTTGTTCTGAAATTCAATACATGAATATTTTTTACGAGAGATAGTTATCTAACTTTTTAAAATGTTGTTTTGTCACTAAGAATACGAGGAATCTTCTAAATATATCTAGGGTTGCCAAAAATATTATTTTAATTAATTAAACGTTGTGGCTAGTCCATAACAACTTATTCCTATTTTTTATAAATTGTTTCATTAAGACATTAATGAAACAATTTATACACTCATTGCCAGGTGTATTAAGTAATAACTACTATTATTGCGTGATAAGGCATTTAAGGAAAAAATCGTAAGAACTGAAAATCAATTATCTTCCTTCCGTATGTCAATTTTAGACAACATCGCTCTAGTTTAAGACATTGTAATTAATAAAATATAAAAATCTAAGTTTTCAATTCTAATCAATCAATTAAATATGCGTGAACAATTTATAAGCAGAAGTAATGCTACAATAAAGAAAATCAAAATCAAGGTAATTTTAAATTCTAATCTATAATTAATACAAAAAGGAAAAATACTTAATTAACAAAGACATATACATATAAATAATTAATACAATGTTAATCCTTGACAAAAATACAATCAATGGACTTCATAACTGAATCCAAATTGAGCAAGTACAAGTGTACCAAATGATTTACATTACGCGTATCAATTTTTGCATTTGTTATTTTTGTCAAAACAAAAAATAACACAAGATATTTATAGAGACATAATCAAAATTATTATAATTAATTAGCTAAGTCAAGCAGATATCGTAGAGTAGCTAGTTCTATCAATAATCTACCTAAACAGAGCACGTACTACTAATTTATCTATATTACCTAAACTAAACCGGTTTTCTTAACTGAATTCGTACATCTCAGTTTCTAATACTTGCTTTTTATCATCTAACTTAAACAAAGTAATGTACCTAAACATTACATATTATCCATTCGTACATACATCTTACTTCTAAAACAACAAAGCATTATGGGAATGGAATTTCAATACGAATGTGTAAAAACACTTGGTTGAACTTTTCCAATATTCTGTCAATTTTATTTTAACAATATTATTTCTTCGTTATCACAAAAGTTCAAGGAAGTCGAATTATTCGTACTAGAGTATCTATCTACTTCTAGCTAAAATATCATATTACATTTTTACTACTGCATTACAAAAATCATGAATGATTAATCGGTGATTATTTAAAATTTGGTACATTTAATATTTTTTATTTTCTTCTCAAATAATTCAAAGCATCCTCCAACTTTCTCCTAAATTGAATACTATTTTTTTTCTATGAATTGATGACTATAACTCCTAAACATGAACACAAATAATTGTATTATTTTACATAGACACATTTACATAAAATATCGCATAAAATTCATTAATAAGAAAATTCAATCAATTTTAATTTACACATGATGTACTAGATCAATACAGAATCATATCCGTTACAAGAGGATAGTTATTACTATTATTTTTTATCTATGGGGATTAAAATTTTGACTCGATTAACGAAAATCATATACACATTATTGTAATTGTCTAAGACTATACTAGTTCCTCTAAAAATCGCAAATTCCCAACATCACAACACGGGTTGGTGAAGGTTTGAAGTTGTTTAAAAAGATCAATTACAATAAAACAAAAATTTAGGTTATATTCATTGCAATTTATAAGATTCTTTCACTGAAATATTAATCTACAATTTATAGTTATTTAACATGAATAAAAAGGGGTTTATTAAAAGTTATTACTATTAATTTTACTGAAAAGGTACGATATTTACAATAATTCAAGTCTTACAATGGTTCCAAAAATTCATATTCGTAAAGAAAATTTCAATATTTACAGGTAAATAAAGGTTACACAATCATAAAATAATTTTAATATATACATACTCTCAATTTCAAATCTGACGATATGAATCGACAACAATTTATGTGAATGCAATTAAACATGTCGGACAGTTAGTTAACATTATTTACATGAACTAACAATTTTTTTTTTTATGATTCAGGATTATGGATGAGACTAATATTAATTATTAATTAAAATTTGACAAAATGTTTAAGTTCGATTAACAATGTATAATATCATAAAATGATTTTACAAGATTGATCATATTCGTTTTTGCAACAGTTCGAAATTAAATTTCAATTAGTATAAATGTAAAGAAAATTCACATGTATATATTTCTGCTGTGATTTATCCAATATCATCATCTGCTTCGCCTTAATTACATAATATCAAAGTGTTTCAACTTTCTATCAATTTAAATTTTGTTTCACGTCATACAGTTCGTACTCTAATTATTATTAAGACACTAGTCGACCTTAAGTTATGACTATTTGTAAAAGAAAACAATTTTCATCCTCCAATTCACTTCAACATGTTCTAGACATTTCTTTTGATGGGCTAGAAACCTAATTACTATTACGAATTCGAATTGACATATTTTATTGTTTATTTGTAGTGGCTACGTTTTTTTCTATAAATAATTTCAAATAGTTTTAAATTGATCGTTAAGTTAATTATGCTAATTCGGTATTATACTGAATGGATTATTTTACACATTTAATTTTCTGGATTAAATTTCGCGAGGATCACGATATTAGAGATAGAGGTACCTATAATTACAGAGGTGGTACGTACAAAAGATGTCGTTCTAAATATGTATTTGCATCAATAACATTCGCGTTCCTTGTTACTATTACGTTTGATATTAATTAATAATTAGAAAGCAATAATCTAAGATCAGTTAATCAATTCTAAGGGTTTATTATCGTAGACAAATGATGGTTAAATAAAGTTCATTAAAATATTTCATTTGTATAACATAGATAATTTAATTGAGACTATACATTTCGAATTCTTCAGAAAGACACTATTATGGTTTTATGTTTAAAATAATTCAATATCAACCATATAATATATTTTTAAGAAACAAGACATTATTATTTTTAAAATATTTGGAGATCTGTCTAAAGTTTTACGCAATTCAATAAGTAGACAATGGATATTTTACCTGGGCAAATAACAATTAAAATTCGGCGAAACAATGATAGTCGGTAAATACACAGTGAACAAAATATTTTATCTCGATCATAAGAAATGTGATCTGAGTTTTGCAATTATTAACTTGATGTGTTAATTATTAATTTATTATATTTATTTACATTTGAATACTTCATTAATTTTCGATAAGGTATTGGAATACCAAAATGATTTAATTTATTCGCACATTGGCTGATTCGTAATTTTTTTTGATAATACATTACACATTTTTACAAAAGAAAATCACAATATAATAAAGATTCAAGAAAATCATAATATAAAAACAATTTATTCATACATCAATAGGATGTGGTCCTAACTACATTTCACATATGTAAAGTTTAATTAACTTATTACATCAATATATATATATTTTTTTCTCGTCTCCCAATTTAAATTTCTTATACCCTAAATTATCTATTTGGTGATATTTATTACATCAATATACATTTTTTCTATTCGTCTCCCAATTTAAATTCCTTATACCCTAAATTATCTATAATTTGGTGATCACCTATCCTATATATGAGTATAAGATTATCCAATGGGATTTGGGAGTTCAAAATTAATTTTTCATAAGAATCTCTAAACGTGTAATAGAGAAAATTTTCATAATATAATTGGTAAATATTTTCCTTTTAATTTTTTTTTCATAGCGATGTCCTTACGCATCGTCAATACTATGCAATATGCATGTTTTACATTTTGAGCTCTAAATATCTATAAGATGTAATTAGATATGGGTTAACCCTTTAGTTATAACGTCGACTATATACATTTTATTTTTTCATCATTTTTTCTTATTCTACGCGTAGTTAAACATTGTACATTTATTTTGAGTGTTACTTTCAACACGATATTATTCTTTCATTTTCATTTTTTTTCATATGATTTGAGTGTTACTTTCAACACGATATTATTATTTCATTTTCATTCATATTTGAGATCTCTGCAATATATTAGCCAAGGCAAAAGTTAACTCTCACAAACCTACGAAGGGCTCAAGACCCAAACGCGACCACATGGTTTTCCGAAGCAGCCTACGTGGAAATGCACCTTGCTTTTTCTCAGTGCTATTTCAAAACTATTGTTAATTGGATTAGCGCCTGTACCTTCTCCTTGGTACAAATTTCGTAATCTATTGTAAATGGGGTTGCACCGGCTCTTACACTTCAAATAATGAGTTAACTATAATAAAAATTCATCCTTTCGAAGGGGAGGACGCCATGTGGGTTTTGCGGATACCGCCAACACATCAATACAAAATATAATTTCCCCAAGCTCAATTGATCGTCATAAATGGAATTTAAATTCAAATTTAAAAAAATATATTTTTTCTATATTAGAATCGATTTAATTTACAAAATTTTCCCTTTCGTGATGGAGTCCAATAGGATTCTCCTGAGACAATAATTAATAAGAAGTGGAAAACAATTTTCACACTATTCAAATTCAAAATTGATTGCATTAACAGTTATACAATACATGTCATGATTAAATATTATAAAATCACAAATTACATAGTGCGATTCGTTTCATTACTGTTATGATTGAAATTTTACGTACAGTGCGGAAATTTAGTTTACGAATTTACAAGCAATGCGGATGAGTTTAAATGGAATTCTGAATTACAAGACTTAACAAGTGAAATTATTGTGAAAAAATCGAAAAAGGAAATTAATAAAGAATCAAATATGACTTACAAGCGATCAATTAATAAACGTCCTCCTCAGGAAACCTGAGGGAAGACCCGACGGTATCCGAGACCGATTATCTTTTTGCAAAAGAAATCGCCCGAAAAGAAAAGACAGTTCGATTTATTTTTAACAGCTTTTTTCTATAAGAAAAAACAGATCAAACCGAAACTCGCGAAAGAAACACGCGTGGCTTCCCGAGATGAGCCTATAATACAACAAGTTGTATTATATAGTTCTTTTTGTAATAAAAAGAATCGCGAGAAACAAACTAAACAAAAAAGAGTCTTAAAACTAACGTGTGTACAAATTTACTACTTACATTACTGTTGTGCTGCTACGAGATGACATCGCTGTGCTCCTTCCTTACCTTCGTCAGATTTGCCTTCGCCTCCTGAATTCTCGGCTTCAGCAGACGGGGATCCTCTGGGAGGTCGGAACTTCTCGCTGGCCTGTAGATATGTGCAGTGTTTTCGGTGGGCCCTCCGATAATAGCTGCTTCAAGGGATGCGGGTTGTTCTTCCTCAGTCCAGGTGGACAACGGCGACTTCAAAGGGGTGATGACCTGGTGATCTGGTTCCTGCTCTTGTAGAGTGGTCTTCCAATCTCCTGGGTGGATGTTGAGTGTCGCGCCTCCGGTCTTTAAAACTCACAGACGTAACTCAACTTCCGGCGACAATGATGCTGATGTCTATTCACTTTTTAACCTTTGTTCTTCTAATTAAATATTTTAACTATTCAATTATAATTATTAAGACGCGGTTTTTTTATTGGAAATACATCCTCCAATTCTGACACCATTTATGTAATGGGCCAGCGGGTGGTGTATGGAGTAACAAGTCTTTGAATTGTTATTAATAGTTTATTGGAGCACAATTTGCAGCTTACATATATTACATTACAGTGGTATCAAATTATGTAGGAATCGGTAAATTTTAGTAATTGAAGTATTATTTATAATAATTAGATTAATAATTTTGTTGGAAGCGAGTGATTAATTATCAAAAGATTGCTTCGATTATTAGCAGTTATTAGCGTAGATAAATTTAAGTAAAGGCGAACGTATAAAATATTAAATTAATAATTATTATAATAAACTAGTTGGTAAAAGTAAGTAAATAATTATATACACACGGAGAAACGGTTCCCGGGTTACGGCGAAATCGTTCTAACTTGAAATTGCAATTGTATGGGGATATATAGTATCTAGCGAAACATCCCTTAACACAGTGATGTTCAAACTTTATGGAATTAATCGCGTACGTACATTAGTTTTCGTATGAATAATTACTGACAATTAATAATCAATCACTTCCAATTTGTATACATAATCAATTCATTCTCACAATTAAATTAATGAAATTGTTGAACATAATTTAATAATACATTTATACAGTACAATATTGAAGCTAAACAATACATAAGAAATCTAGATTTAAGTCTCTGACAAGCAGTTTACTCTGCGCTTCTAACATGTTTTACACTTTGACATAACGAATGTTAAATGAGGCATTAATGATACAAATCTATAGTTATTAAGAAATAATTATCTGGAAGTCATCAAGGTTTAGTGTATGTTTAGAAACGCTGATAAATACAGTTGTATTTACTAAATAGGTGCTTTAAAAAATGATGCAATCCTTAGAATTTGGAACTATTGTTCATGAACATTACTTTCGGCCCTTTGAAATAAAACAATAACATAAAAATCTATTAGATTTAGACGCAATTTTGAAGATTGTCGGTAGATTGTGTTATATTAGGCTTTTAAAGGTATGGTTTCAAATTAGGCTTTTAAAAGTATTGTTTACAAAGGAAAGCGGCATCTTTCTATTTGATAGCATCAATATTTGTTACATACTATTGTCTTAATTTTTAGTGATATTATATGATATATTATATGATATACTGATATATTTTGGCGATGCAACAAACTAATATTGATAAGATTGAAAGGTATCATTTTTACTAGATTGTTTAACTCGGTCTTTGTTCTGAAATTCAATACATGAATATTTTTTACGAGAGATAGTTATCTAACTTTTTAAAATGTTGTTTTGTCACTAAGAATACGAGGAATCTTCTAAATATATCTAGGGTTGCCAAAAATATTATTTTAATTAATTAAACGTTGTGGCTAGTCCATAACACTAGAGAAGCGATCAAAAAACATTATTCGATATCACTAGCGGATCCAGGGGGGGGGGGGCTCCAAAACCATGCGTGACAGTACTTTATATACAACAAATCTAGGGGTTTCAGCCCCTTAGCCCCCCCCCCCCCCCCAAAACGTTGAGTGACAGTACTTTTTAGCATGTGACGACATTCAGCCCCCCCCCAAAATTGAATCCTGGATCCGCCACTGTTCGATATTAAGAGAGTGTAGAATGTCCGCTATTCCTGCTACCAACCTGCTACAATATAAGTAGCATTTCATCGGGAATGTTTCCTTTCCTCCTGGCACTTGACAGATGGAAATTTAAAATACTAGATTTCAAAAAGGGACATTGCATCGACATCTCTCGGAGAACATGAAACAGTATTTAAAAAGGTTCTGATCGTCGCTAACGCTGACAAGAAACAAGAATTATTAAAAGCTACAAAAGTACGTACAACTGTCTATGGAATTGTCTTTGGTAAACATAGATAAACCATAAACAATTATGAAAACAACCGGAAAAGTTCTTTTCCCTGTCAAAAACCCATAGGAAACGGTATGTGAAGTCGGAAGTCTTTAATATTTTATCGTAAAACATCGGCTCTATTTAGTTATTTGTTGGCATATTATTATAACATCGTGAAAAATAAGGCAGTAAAGTTGTTATGCAAAGTTGTATTTCAGTGATAGTATCGTCTGATGAGTGTTAAATAAGTTGCTCCACGTTAGGTAGAACTGTCACCCGGTTATTGTGCATTCGTTTAATATTATTGTGTATTTGTTACAGGAAAATGGGTCGTTATTCTCGTGAGCCTGATAATCCAGCCAAGTCATGCAAGGCTCGTGGCTCCAACCTCAGAGTGCATTTCAAGGTTTGTTTATTTTGAAAGTGTCGAAAATATAACCTAAGTGCTCCCTGAGTGCATCGATTTAATTTTTTACATCAGGCAGAAGTGTTTATTTTTACATTATTGTGTGTTATTAAAGTGTTGAATATTTTTACTGATTATGCGTGGGGTTGCAGGGTTTGTGGAAAATATGCGGCTATAAAAAGATACGAGTTACAAAATTTGTGTTCCTTTTTTTTTTTACCAATTTTACATGTTTAAACTATTATTTTATTTGACGAAATTCAATAATATATGCAAGTATGAGTGTGTCTTATAACTTCAAACGTGTTTCATTAGGTATCATTTGATTATAGACAGTATCTTGCCAGTCGTACAAAAAGAAACAAATATTTGAGGTTATGTAGATATTTGATGTTAAGTTGTTTTAATTCTTGTTTCAATTGTTCATTTGCTTAATTCTTAAAACAACCTAACAATCCTAACTCAAAAATATTGCTGGCGAATTATTTGCTTTTTCCATACTTTATATGTCACTTTTTGGTGTATTTATGGTTGGGGCCCCAATTGTACAATAGTACCAATTGTTTTGTTTATTTAACATCGGGATACGAACAGACACAAAAAAAACAAAGAAGTGTAGTTTCAAGTGGTGCCCTTTTTAAAAGTATTGATAATGATCTTGTTGATCTTATTATTATCATCTGCCTGAATTCAGTGTCAACAAATAACAGCATTATTTGACACTGTCAAATAATGCTGTTATTTGTCTTATTGGTATTCAATATCCCTATGCCTCTGACAAAGTGCTTGTAAATAATTTCTATTGTAATATTCTTCAATTCAGTTTGGTACGGGCCACACTTTGTACATATCCATACTGATACCGGTGTCTACTAATAAGATTGTATTTAGATATTCTGTTTAATTTTCATTGTCATTCCAAATGATCTAATTACTGACAATGGTATATTTTGTGTTTCAGAACACTCATGAGACAGCTATGGCTATCAAGCGTATGCCCCTCCGTCGTGCTGTCAAGTACCTGAAGAATGTGATTGAAAAGAAGGAATGCATTCCTTTCAGAAGGTTTAATGGTGGAGTTGGCAGGTGTGCCCAGGCAAAACAGTTTGGCACAACACAAGGCAGGTGGCCAAAGAAATCCGCAGAATTCATTCTTCAACTTCTGAGGAATGCAGAATCCAACGCTGACTATAAAGGATTAGATGTTGACCGTCTAGTTATTGATCACATTCAGGTTTGTATTGTACAGCATTAAATAATAATAGTAATAATAATGGATAATTTATGGCGCCGTTTCATGGATTACCCATCTCAAGGGCGCGGGGGGAAGGGAAACTGGTCCTGAAGAGCGACGTCTTCAGCTTGCTCCAGAAAGTTGTGACGGTCTGGTCGCTGCGTAAATCCACGGGAAGTTGGATCCATTTGACAGGGCCGGCTACGCTGAATGCTCTTTCGTAGAAGCAGGACTTATTAGCCCTGCTGCGTTCGATGAGCCTGTTGTTTGCTGTAGTTGCCGAACGCAGAGGTTTTCTCGAGGTGGTGTCCGGTTTGCAGAGTTCGGAGAATGACGGTGGTGCCATGTTATTCAGTGCCTTGTACACCATGAGGCACAGCTTGTACTCCACTCTCAGCCAGTGAAGCTTTTCCAGCTAGGGTGTTATGTTTTGCAATAATAATACAGTCCATAATCAAGAAACACAACTACTGATGTAAATTCATCTTAAAATTTAAATATTTTTTAACTTATAAAAATGTTTCACACATTTGGAACAACAATTTGAGGGTGTATTCTATTTAGTTGAAACATTAAATTTTGTTGTTTACAGGTAAACCGTGCTCCATGCCTGAGGCGTAGAACATATCGTGCTCATGGTCGTATCAACCCTTACATGTCTTCCCCCTGTCACATGGAAGTGTGTCTGTCCGAGAGGGAAGAAGTAATAGCCAAGGCTGCCCACGATGACGAACCAGCCAAGAAGAAGTTGTCCAAAAAGAAGTTGGCAAGGCAAAAGGAGAAGATGATGAGGGAGTGATTTTAATAAACTTACAATAAACACCCATTTACACTATCATGTCTTATTTCTCTGTCCATCTTATCTCATACCTCTCTGTCTGTCCTACACAGTTGTAAGGGCCTGACTCTATTTGTTTGAGACACAATATGTGTTTTGGATGTAAATCAATGCAGTATCAACATTACTTTCATCTTGGTATATTATTATCATCAACCATTGGGAGGCGGCATTGTCAGAAGAGAGTAAATATTTTTTCCGTTACATCCTGGAAATATGCTAGGGAGCTACATCCAAGGCATTTGGAGTGGCATTATGTATGTGCCAGAGGTCATTCATATAGGTAGTATATTTTTGTGTTTTGGGTAGTATTAAATTTTACCACTTCTCAATGGGGTTGGACCAGCCACTACCAGGACTCTAGGCATATATCCCTTGCTGAGCTCTGTACAAAACTTCATATTGTTTTATGAGGACTGTAATGTGATTATACATAGGATTGCCAGTTGTCCTATTAAAAAAATCGCGGAAAACCAGACGAAGAGCTTTTTTTCATAAAATTCACTTGGGTACATAGGTGTGATGTACTGCCATCTGTGGTCAACTGGGAGAAACAAAATAGGTGTGAGACTTTGCTAACTGCTATAGGTCGAATAGTGAATTGTTGGCAATAAGCGGTTGGAAGATTTGAACACAGATGGCGGTGCGGGATTTTGAAGTTTCTACTTATTGGGAAAATAGGAGTGGGTAATTTGGTGGAAGGTTTTTCTGAAGGTGGGGACAATTCTCATTCTGGTTTTAGACTCAGCTGAAGGCAGACATAGCATAGGCCTACAAACATTGTAATTATTGTCGTTTAATAGAAGTTATTGTGTGAAACCGTGTTAGTTATTTCTTCCACTGCCCACAATTGGAACGAACCTTAGAAGCTCCCTAGACTGGATTCCAAGGGAATGCCAGTATATTTCAATAGGTAAGTATATTTTTTATATTCCCTTATGGAAAAATATTACTCCAGAGCTCATCTTCCGAGAAAATTTCGCCTGTGGTGCAAATACTTGCAATACAAAAAACCAGATTCAGGTACCAACCGACTGTCCGTGGAGGGATTAAAACTTGTCCAGCACATCTGGCAACCCTAATTATACTTGTGAGAGGAATCACCATAATTTAATTCTTATAAATTTATGTACGAAGAACATGTCTTGGCATTCCAAATTTTGGCTACGATCGGTGGTGAATTCTCTCAACTGTCAGAGTAGTGGTACCGGATAAATGATTTTGTATAAATTTCTTTCTAAGCTCGTGGATTATTCAACCATCTAACAAGATGTATTATGTGTCGTGGGAAATGAATACACTTGCATAACATTGTGAGTGATCTGTCCATCTGTATCTTCATGTCATTTTCTACAATATGGGGTGAACAGTGACAAATGTACTTGCATCCTGGTTCATCGTTCTGTTGGTAGGAATGAAGTACTATATGTAATGCAGTAGAGAAATAAAACAAGTCTTTTGTATTTTTGCTGCATGCATATAAGTATAGAATTTATTTTTTCTTTTTTCATTTATTATTTTTTTATCATCTCACAATATAATAATATTATCATGATAATAATAACTTATAAATTAAAAAATAACTAGGATTTTTACAGTAAGACAAGTTGTCCTCGGGGACCTGAGGGAATATAATAAACGTGGAGGACATCAACTCCTTCACCATCTCATGCATTCTCTCATTCACTATATTATTTTATTATACATGTATATATTTATATTACATCATTCTACTATTGACACAATAATTAAATTTAGGCACTGAATTACCATTATACATATTGCTATCCCAAGTGGCAATGTTTCATAATAAATGCACAACATGTTAAACATTTTACTACTTTGTGGACCGTGAGGACACAGATTAAGATGATTTGTGATTGTTCCAAGACTAGACAATAAAACATAGTATTTGTAATGATTGCTCTTCACCCAATACATTGTATATTACAATTACCCACACAACAATATGGTACTATATGATACAAACATGAAATGCAGATTTAATCTCAGTACTGCCAAAACAACAATAGAATCCTTAAATAAAATGGTAAGTACTCATTTAGTAAACATTGCTTACTCCATTCCATATTTGTACATTTTGTTACATACTTTCACTTATGAAGGTAATTGATTGTATCATACATTGTCTCAACACACTGTAATTTTTGCTTTGTAGATTTTCTACACACATACGTACATTATGCATAATACTGCATTCTGTACAACTTTTTCTTACAGCTTTGGAATAGAATGATGAATTGTAGATAAGGTATGGAGACTGATTTATGGGAATGTTCTTTCACACGAAGGTCCACTACTCTCTGAGAGTTATACATTTAGATCAGATTCTTAATTCCTGCAACTTTAAAACTGTCATTGTCTTTTTTTTATCAATATATTATTTCTAAAGAATTGAAACTTTTTAGCTGAATGACATTCCAGATGTGCTGTTCCTTATTACGGAGAGGTGTAAGGTATGCACATTGCGTTGCCTCACAAAAGGCCCACAAAATCCAATAAGAAACATACTTATAGAATGATGAAGGTCGTAATGTTATAGATTAGGCATATGAACTTCCCTTATATAAACCAGTCTACATAATAAATATTTTCGACAAAATGTTAGCATAGAAAGCAATTTGCATTTGTTCTCATAATTACCTACCTACATACTATATTATTTATTTATATAAAAAATATATGGTTTATATACATATTGCCAAAAATATTTGATGAATAAATACTAATATACATATACCTACTGTGTATGTAAGCAAGCTACTGAATTTATAAAAATACATTGGTATGTCATAATATGTTTGTATTAAAATTAGAAAAATATCCACATTATAATAATATATCGTTACAATTACATGTTAAGTCATAATATCGTGTCAGTGGGAGAGAAAAGAATAAACTTTAACAGACACTGTACTAGCAGATATTTTATACTAGTTTACAAAGTACTTTTTTATAAACAAAAGTGAAGAGTTGTTAGCAAATATTTAATAAACAATAAGATAGTATAACATCTTATATGTATTTTGTTTATGAAGAAATACATATTATGCGTATAACAATAAAAAATAAAAAGAAAACTGGCAAAATGTAGCGCACATAGGTAACCAATTAAAAGTGTAACAAAACAATGTTTATATTTAATTTAATAAAAAAATAATTAAAAATATATACACAGGGCACAGCCCAATGGCAAAACAAAAAATATTAATTAATCACAAAATAGAAACAACTTAAAAAACATATACATACATACAAAATAATAAATTATTACAAATATGCTCAAATGTAGTATCTAGAATATCTGTATGGATCGATGCCTCCAATATATCACAAAAGCTTCTTGCTTTCCAAAGAAAAAAGTGTCAAAACATTTGGTGTTTCAAAATGTAGATACTGAACGCACTCCACGACCCTCTCGTCACATATTTATATATCAAACCATATCAACATTGTGGTGTTAATTATGCGTCACCGACAAATCTCTACATTTTCATTGATGCAGAGACTTACTAAATTTTGTAATACATGTAGTGGATTTAATCAAACTGCACACATATTGGATTACTTTGTTCATTAAATGTAGTAATTTCTTCTGGGAAAATATTGATAAAGAGGCGACAAAGAAAGTAAATGTCTATTTACTAAAAGAATATTGCGTAATTTAGGCAACCAAATTTTATTTAGGCACTAATTATTACTTCGAGTGAATATTACTATTATTAATAACAAATATACAATAAATTAATTACTTTACCTCATATTGACACCCAAATAACATCCCCTATAGTGTAAACTGCAGGCGTGTCCTGTCTCGTGTTGTATTTGTTCCGGAAAACTTTCCACCAAAATATTACAAACTTATTTATAAAATGATTTCAAAGGGTTTTGTTTTACCCGCACCAGCTTTGTTTTGTATAATATCTACTTGGCTCTTTCAGTCTTCTAGTATAAAACTTTGTCATTTTGTAATTGTACAATACTTGTAACATAGTACTATGTACTCGTAGTAACTGCTATTTGTGATTGTCTGAATATGAACTACAGATAATTTACATAAGTAAATGTTCATGGTACTATATCTCTGTAGGGGGGAGTAGAGGACAATATTGAGTGCAAATTGTTTATGAAATCACCTCAGCACTCAAATAAGACAAGAATCTTATCATTAATATTACTGTTTCTGTGATGTGGATGATGTTTAATGTTGTGATTCTTCCCACTTACCTCAGGATCAGATTGACTAAAAATCCATCAACAGCTTTTATCTTTATGATGAAATACGCGTTACAAACAGTTTACACCGAATTACTATCTTTAGAAATAACTCTTAGTGTGTATAATATAAAGAAAGACCTTTTTCCTAGGATAACAATAATACTTTTTAAATATGATTCACTTTAATAAAGAAAAACATTACCGCAAGAGTATATAAAATGATGTACATATGTTTAATAATTATATAATAATATTAATACATAACAATGAGTGGTTATTATTGTGTCAATGAAATGTACCAACATATGAGGCAGATAATATTGTAATAAATTAATAAGTATATGTACTAATGTATAAATAAATATAATTATTTTACACAATATGTTATTGCTAGATGCATCAACACCCTAGCCTCTCATAATACCATGTAAAATAATTAATAGAATGGTGACATATAAAGGCATGATTGTTTTAATAATAAACTACATACTTTATGGCAGGTACTAGAAATATTAAGTATGGTTCGCCACTTGGGATATATTATCATCTGAACACGCACGCTTCCACACATCCATATATACATACACAGTACTAGTATAGTATTATATTATACATATCATAAATATACAAGCATCCTACAATATTCACATATGCTTAGTGTGCACGGACAGACTATGGAAACGTAATATTATACATAACAATACAATATACATAATAAAACATAACACATTAATCATGGAAAATATCCCAATACAAAATGTCAACTTGAGAATGTATGCGCACGCACATATTGAAATAAAAATATACATAATGTCGTAGATACAGATACATACATAGTACTATAATTCTCATATATTATACAGATCCAATACGGTAGTACCACACCAATACATATTCTATTTCAATATTCAATACAAATTTGTCTTTCATATGGTAACACTCGTGTGTATGTGTGCAGCAGCATTTCAATAACTTACATTACATATCCATCTAATATTAATCTCGTTGAACAAGACTTAACAAACCACACTGATCAATATGAGTAAGATCGAAAAATACTACATGTATTGAATGTCTTCAGTAATTGTAAAATCATAATTAATCATTATAGTAGCATAACCACAAAAATATCAACATATCAAGTTGATGTACTAACGAGTGTGGGGGGCAAAGGAAATTACTGCCTGTAAAACTATAAAAGAATTATTAAAAATCACTAACGAAATACTTTATTTCATAAAATAATAAAGGGCCAGCTGAGTCCGCCTCCTGGAGTAAATTAATTTGGATTTGTTCATTGAAATCACTTTGCAATATTGCATCTTGCACCCCGCACCCTACATCACGTAATAAGTGGAGAAATAGCAATATTCAACCAAATTTACATAAATGGTAGTAGATATGCACTCACACAACTAAATGAATGTAGTGGGTGTTATGTAAGTATTGAAAAAAGCTTTATCACAATACACACATTACACATGTATTATATTAAACATAAAATGATTACAAAAAAAAGGAAAAATTGTTTTGTCATGATATTTTTTTCTTTATACATCATTGGTATAACACAGAGAGTAACAAATTAGTTATAATAATCATAATATATTATAATAATGATATAGCCATTTAGTGAAATATATAAACATATGACTTGGTACAATCAAAATAAAACCTAATTTAATGATAAATAATAACAATAATATAATGACTCCACTAATCCCCGCACATTGGCACGAGTATAATGCGCATGCGCACGCACACACACACTATTAGATAGGTAACCCCCCTCCCCCCCCATCTCGCTAAACATACTTAAGCTGCACTGGACAACTTGCTCGTATTCAAATTTTAATAAAAGGTTTATGCCGATTTATTTGTGATGAGTAAACTACTGGTAATGAACAATATACACATTATACGAGGGTGGGTCAATAAGTCCTTAGAAAAGCCGACAGGTGGCGCGACTAGAACTGTAAGCGGTTTGTTTTCATGCAGCGGCACTACCGATTCAGTATGCTGCGAAGTTTCAATCAGATTGGTCGTGTTGTTGTGTGTTTCTCGTACATTTGTTTGTTTACAAATTTGCTTGTTTACAAAAATGGAGAAAATTGAGTTTAGAGCTGTTATTAAACATTTTAATATAAAAGGGTTAACAGCAAAGGAAATAAAAAATGAGTTGGATTTAGTTCATGGCACATCTGCTCCTTCACTTGCAACTATTTATAACTGGTTAAATGAATTTAAACGTGGTCGTACATCAACAAAGGATGAACCACGCTCAGGACGTCCTGTAGAGGTGACTACACCAGAAATGATCAATAAAATCCACGATATGGTGTTAAGTGACCGAAGATTAAAGTTGAGTGAGATAATTGAGGTTACAGGGATCTCAAAAGGTAGCGTCATTTCTATTTTACATGACAAATTGGGCATGAAAAAAATTTCTGCAAGATGGGTGCCGCGTTTGCTCACAGTCGACAATAAACGCAATAGGGTGGTGGCCTCTAAAGCCCTGTTGTCGCTCATGCAACGCAATCCGGATGAATTTTTTCGTCGCTTTGTGACTGTAGATGAAACATGGATACACCACTATACTCCGAGACGAAAGAACAGTCAAAGCAGTGGATTGCGAAAGGCGAACCATGTCCAAAGAAGGCGAAAACCGTAAAATCAGCTGGTAAGGTTATGGCTACTGTATTTTGGGATGCACGTGGAATTATTTTCGTTGACTATTTGGAAAAAGGAAAAACAATAACAGGGGATTATTATGCATCTTTATTGGACCAGCTAAAAAACAAAATTGAAGAAAAACGGCCTCATTTAAACAGGAAAAAAATCCTCTTTCATCAGGACAATGCCCGTGTTCACACATGTTTACGATCAATGGCTAAAATTGAAGAATTGAAGTTCGAATTGGTCGACCACCCACCGTATTCGCCAGATTTAGCCCCCAGTGACTTTTTCCTTTTCCCAAACTTAAAAAAATGGCTAAGTGGACAACGTTTTTTTTCAAATGAAGAAGTCATCGATCGGACAAATGCTTATTTTGAGGACCTTCCGAAAACTTATTTTTCTGACGGTTTAAAAAAAATTGAGAAACGTCTAACCAAGTGTATTGAGCTCCAAGGAGATTATGTTGAGAAATAAAAAAAAAATACAAAAATAAAAACTGTTTTAATGCTTTTTTCTAAGGACTTATTGACCCACCCTCGTACCATAAAGTGATTTGGTGAATAAAACTAAGAAACAACAATCAGCTGGTAATATGAAATGTAAAGAGATAATAAAATAAAGATTCATCACAATCTGAGTGGAGTGGAAGATAACACACATGTATTGCACAATGCATTGTATATTATAAAGCAACTTTATGTTTTTGAGTAGAAATGTTTCCATGTATGTGTAACTAGCTTCCACACAACAAGAATGTTTTGGTTCTTTGGGTCACACTGCCTAGTGCTAATACTGTGGTACTAAATATGTAGGTAGGTTTTGAGATATGCATGTCGTATAGCTAGACATTTTTGCTGCAGAAAGTAGTGATACAAATAAATTGAATGAAGAAATGTGCGTTTAAATAAAAGCAAGTTACCCATTATCCCTGTTTCTCTGGCCAAACCGACACAACGACTGAGAGTAAATATTTGCATATGCATATAGTATATATACATATATACTCAGATGAGAGACACACCAGCCTCCAGGACACAAGCATACATAGAAACACACTCACACTTACCCATTACAATATCCCTTAACTACAAACTAGAATACATAAAAGTAAATTGAATCTTTTTTACGTTTTCACATTTTGTATATTTTTTTGTTTGTGTTGTCGCAGTAGTAGAAAGAAAGTACACTCACAATAAGTAAATGATTCTAATTGATAATATATGTGTATGTATGCATGAGACAATACATATACAATATAGTATTACAATAGTAGTAAATATTTCCGACTGGTAGAGACTCGAGAGATACTCCAGTCGGCCTAGCCATGACTATCTTCCTATTATTCTTCACTTAGCTAAACTTAACAATTATTAAATAATAATAGTATATAGGTGTATGTAATATATATATAATCAGTAGAAGCCTAAGTCAGTATTCATAGCTGAAGTCAGAACGGGTGGGCCCCGTGTACCGAGCCACCAAGCATCAAATCATCATCACATCTTTAATAATAATAATCATTAATCATTGTCTCCTCGCTTTACAACTAAACAGCAAAGTACAACGCCTAACAGATAGGGATTCCCACACTGCACACCATACCACACTAACATACACAACACATAATAATAATAATTGATATCCAACAGTCAAAATCAAATTTCTCTCAACTAATCAATTCAAAATCACAGTTGGGAAGACACTTGTCATCATAAATGTCTCAATAATAATTCATTATTACAATCAGGTTATAACAAAATAAACACAACATTAATCCATACAGTACATATGTAGTAGTAGTAATATCAATATGTACCATCACTCCTTACACACTATTTCATATGAAACCATTACAATAATATGGAATAATGATTAGTAATTGATCAAACATACATTAATTAACTTGACAATTGATTCATTATCCGAGTTTTTAAAACATTTCATAGTTTCGTCTGCTAACAAGTGAAATTAACAACGATAGAAAAGTGTAGCTTTGAAATATAACACAAGATTATTAATTTGATTAAAAACTTTCTGTTAGATATCCATAATTGTTTAGAATCCTTTACTCCAGTTATAATTTATTTAAAAATCAGAGAGGGTTATAGATTTTATCACATAGTTAACCAGTTCAAGATACCTACACAGCAAAATAATAATGCCTGTAGTGATTGGTTGGTAGATATTACTATTAACAATAAACCCACCATTTTAATACACCTATTACAAGTTTTAATCCAAAGTGGTGAAGATTAATTAACTTCAATTGCAAGTGGACGCTTTTTAATATTTGAATACTCTTAACATGTTGCATGTTTTACAATACATATAGTACAAGTAATAAAGAAAAACATATTTGAGCACTCATAGTGTCAAATTCAGTGGACAGAGTTATTTTCTCTGAGCAGAAGGACTCCGTGGCAATGTTGCTCAGAGATAAATGATAATGATTGGACAAACTATAATTGTACCACTATGCTAGGCATTGTTGTATTTAAATACTCTAATAAACAATATATTACATTATACCGATGGACTGAATTGTGGGACTCTAAGTAGATCATCAATAAACATCTAAATATCAATAATCAGGACAAACATATAATATAAAACGCTGGTTGCTTTCAATAATATTGATATAAGATATCAATCAGATATTATAACACTTTCACTCTTAACAATATACCAAGAGTATCTTATTTCTCAGATGAATTTATGAAAAAATGGAGGGATATTGATACAAAGTCGGATGTGTGTATTATAAATACATAATATGATGAACGTAATATTGTAACAAATAATACTTTAGACTGGATCTACTCAAACACCTAACACATATATTGTGACATTAAATTCAATTCAGATTCGTGGATGGTTTTGTAAAGGACAGATCTCGAGGATATGGACAGCAAAACATTTTATAAATGTACAAACATATGGAAGCCTTCATAACATAACATATTATTGTATAATTTGGCAAGATACATTGTGAATATGTTTTATTATTATTTATAGATGATATGCAATCAATATTACACATACTTTTTCATTGATTGTGAAGCGCCCAAGCTACATACATTGATATGTTTATAATCAAACAAATTTCATATGTAACAAATTAATAAAATGTTACCATGTACAAATATTAAAAAACAATGTAAAACCTGCTATGTTGTCTCTGTTTTTTTTAAAGCAATCACAATGCGCAACAAATATTTACAGGAAGATCAAAAACAGTTCATAACTTAAAACAGCATTGTACGTACTATATCCTATGTTTATTTGAATAAACTCAGTGCGTCACAAAACAGGTTTTGGTGCACCGAATCAAGATATTTAGCTATGAACAATAGTATAAAACAAGAAATATCAACGTACAAAACAAATTATAATGCACAAACAACAATATTGATCATCAAAAAATTTAAGGAAATATTAAAAAAAAAAAACAATATATGGATGTGAACAATTTAACATATCTACTATTTTAATAACAAAATGTGCATCTTCACTTACATTTAGTTTCAAGTAAGTATTATAGTTTTTTCCCAATGTAACATGTATCAATAAAATGTTTGTGTAATATTTTTTTAAAGATGTTCCTAACAGTTGGCAATTGAAAGGAATGTATATTAAATAATGGTTTAAGATGGTCATATAATGCCCATTAGATAGAAACAAAAACAAATTGTATTAAATCAATCACAACCATAATATCATTTGTAAAACTCTTAACGAGAAAGAAATATTAAAGAAGTATGTTATGTGCATTCTGCTGATCATTGATATGATTATTTATAATCTTTGCTTTTTGTAATGCAGTACATGGTAGGTAAACGGGAAGTTCATATGTAAACTTCTTATGCACGCAAATCAATTGTACCATCTTGTTATATAAAAATGCACACAACATTCAATGGATGGCAAACCTCATTGCTGAAAATATGTGAAATGTTTCAATTGTAATACAAACGTCACCAACACACTGATTTGAGGGATTTTAGAAGGGAAGATACCAGTAGTTCTAGTCAAGTTGCAGAAAAAGAGTTTGGGATTGCAAGGAAAAACTTAAAATTGCCAAAATATCAATAAATACATTAAAAAATTACGAAACAAGATAGTAGTAGCGTGCCAAAAAGCAAACTTTATTTAAAAGCAATATCTTCCCATCAAACCCAGTTACCAATTATAAAATTATACAAAAATGACCTATAAAAGAATGTGGTTACAATAGCAACTTCTCTTTGACAAGTTGACTACAGCTCCTAGGTTGGTTGGCAGAAACAAATCACAGACCCTCACATTCATTAATAAAATTTATTTGATTATTATTATTCCATTCACTTAGGCACCGTTTTGACACAAAATAAGCAATTAAACATTAACAATCAATTTGGTGTTTTCCATGTGATTCGGAAGCAAAAGAGCATTCATATGTTTGTGAAATGCAATGCAAGATAATATTGTTCACTGTTTACGTCAATGATTTTAAAAAAAACCTACAAAAGAACTATACATTATAATACATAACAACAACGCGTGTAATCAATCAAACAAAACATATAATTTCTGGGTTAAAAAGCAATCCAATCAATAATAAAAAAAATTTTACTAAAATATAACAAAATGTTATTTGGAGTATAAAGTCAAAGTGTATAATATTGTGAATAAATAAAAGTACATTTTATTATTTATACTAACGAAAGACTGCAAGTGATTCTTCTAATGGTGGGGCCAACATAACGGTGATATATTGTAAGCAGAGATGCATATAACAAGGGGAATCCTAGTGTTGGTAGGCGTGACAGAAGACTGTGGAGGCGAGGTGATGGATGATGGAGCAAGGGTCAGTGTGGTACAGTGGTGGTGTCTTGGTGTTCAGTATCGTACTTGTGAACTAAATTCTTGATATGAGCTAACTTGAGATGCAAATGCTTGAATTGGGCCATGTCACGTTGATACTCAACATCTTGTTGTCTCTTTTGGTACTCCTCCACTATCTGCCTTTGGATATCCTGGAATTCAAAACATTTTGCATCCTTGAAAATCACAATTTATATTTTGAGAGAACATCGGATTCTCTACATGTCGTAGTTGAATAAAAAACTTAGTTATCTCAACAGATATACAGCAAAGGATGGATTTTCCATAAAGCTCGGTTGATTTAATGTGATCACTTTACACTTAAGTAACACTAGATTTATCAGGCTGGAGGTGTGGGATTCGATTCCTAGCTGCGACACCTGTAATTGGTGACAACCAGTCATAAGCCTGATGGAAAGTCCATCCTTTGCTGTATATCTGTTGAGATAACTACTTGTTATGTCGTAATTGTTCTTCTCAGATTCAAACAGGAAGAAAATAAGAACTTGTGCGAACGCCCGGAATATTTCATGACATAATACATGAGATTGATGATAATATAATATCAATTTTATTGTACCTTGTATATCTGTTCCCCAGGAGAATGAAGTCTGAGTTGTTCCTCCAGCTTCATGAAAACTTGTGTGACTGCTTCTACTTTAGCGTGCAATTCTCTGTATTCAATGTACTGGGCAGCAAACTCTGCTTTGTACCTCCGCCTTTGTTCAGCGTTCCTGATCTCCGTGTAGTCACTGGAAAAAAAAATATCCAGAGTGAATCTTACACACTTGTATATATGTACATGCGCCTCTCAATATGGAGAGCACTGATACGTCTCATAAATATTATGATGATGTTAATTTACCTAGCAAAGTCGGCGTTCTCTTGTTGATTGGTTGTGGAGTCGGGTGATTTGTCACGGGTGCTCGAACTCGCTGGTGATATGTTGTTCTTTACTGAAAATATAAAAATGCATCCTATATAAGTATGTGTGGTAAACCACTTGTGCACATCCTGTACGTAGTTGCATTACAGGATACAGGATATAATATATATATGTATATGTAAATTATTAAATGTTTACCAGGTGAAGTGTGTGTCGCCATAACGGCACTGTCATAACCATTTTGATTTGGTGGAGTACCTAAGAAGTTTTTGGCGGTTGTACCGAGACTTAATGAGTAACCATTGTCTCTTTTACCTGGAAAATAAACATTAATTAATAATTAATTGATTTTAAGTCAAACTGAGTGGTAATATAACCATTAACCACTAAATATAAGCTAATTAACAAGTAACTCAACATGTGAACATAGAATAGTAGGTATATTGTTTGACTGCTTGTGATACTGACCAGGTAACTGAATGGTTGGAGGAGGAATATCTTCGTCGCTATAACTTTTCCTCTCCCCGCTGCTCATACTCGTAGAGGAGTGGTAACCATTGCTCAGGGCTGCAGGGGAACCTGAACCCTCCCTGGAATTGCTATCATGCTGTACTGGTTTCTTATAATGCGAGATGCGTTGTTTCTTAATAGGAGGTTGTCCAGCAGTATTGTTGGGTGTAGTGGAAGGCGAATGTATGTTGCCAGATGGAGCACCCCTCTTGTGGCTTTGGGGTGGGGGTGAAGGGGAATGCCCCGAATCCGAGCTTAGTGGTGGCGTTAGGTTCTGGGGCTTACGGCTAGAATAAAAACAAATCATAAAATAAATTAAGACAACTAGAGTCATAATAAAAAGTAGGTAATAATGTATTATCAGTAGAAATAATTTACCGTTTGAGCAACTGTTTCTCTTCCTCAGAATAGAATGGCCAATCTTCATTGACATCATTCCATAGGTGTCTGTGGAGTTGGAAGCAGTTGTCCTTAAGGCTGGATATCTGCATTAGGATTGTCTTTATCACACCTCTTTCTCTATCCTTTATACCTTCTGAAATGGTAACAATAACAAAATGGAATGAATGAATCAACAATATAATCACTTTACACTAGTGAGTCATTAACCATTAACATATGTGATAAGTCATTGTAATGTACACACTTACCAGAGTTAATCCTTGCATACAACTCTGGCTTTTTATATGGCCTTAAAGCCAAGAGTTGAATTAGTCTTTCTCTGAAAAACCAAACAGTGATTAGTATCATACCAAACAAACAATAGGTATTTAGACTATTTCAGATACAATATTATATATTAGGACACTAACTTGATTGGCCGCTTGAGGAGGTCGGGGTTGGGTGGTGGTTGTCTGGCTGCATTGAGGTGTCCTCCCTGGGGCCTAGGCTGAGCACCACTAGGAGGATGCTGCACTCCATAATGACCACCTCCACTGTTCCCGTTATTTACATTATTACTTAAATTAACAATATTTAGGTTACTACTAAAATTACTAACATTACTTTTCATATGATTATGATTAGTATTATTGGCGTTGTATCCCCCTCCCCCACTGTACACCCCTGTATAACTATTGACGCTGCTGTACCCATGACTATTGTTATTGCCTATATGGACTCCATTGCCATAAGCATTCCCTGTGTTGCCACCATGGAGAACACTCACATTGTTTACACTATTACTGTTACTACTACTATTAATATTGCCACTCGTATCCATCGCACTCCTGCTGGGGTGCAAAGAGGATGAGGAGAGAGGACCAAGGGAAGAAGCGGGAGGCATGTTGCGGGAAGGAGGTTGTGGAAGCCTCTGCTGTTTTACTTTCACTTTCCTTCCTATGTCTGTCTGGTTGGGTTTTATTACCCTAGTACTGAAACAAAAAAACACAATATGATAATTACAATGAAATATCGTAAGCTAGTCTCTGAAACTAAAACTCGTGATCATACTAATTCAATAACAACAATAAAGTCTACCAATAATTATAAATAGACATGTAAAATAATATGGAGGGACAAACACTTGAATAAATTTAATATATCAATTTCATGAAAAGTTTCTTTACATTGCACTAAAAATCTGTTTTAAACAGATTTATATAATTGTGATTGCCCCTGTCCTTCCATCCTAGGAATATAATGAGGCTAACAGGCCACTAAAACCAAAATACTAACAAGTAATGTACTAGGTATATCATATTGTCATATAACATCGTTCAAATCAAACGCTACCATACGGGGTTGTGTTTGGCATTTCATTTCGACAAAAAACTCAAGAGCTCTGATATGTGTGTAATTGAATTTGATTAATGCGTAATTTCACAAACATTACAACTTCATCTATTGACAATTTTTCAATAACAAAGATGAGAATATGCTGATTCATATATTCAAAATTGATTAACAATGTCAAGTTAATATTCCGCAATAAAATGCAAATTGTAAACTCAACTACAATACAATATTTTCAAGTTCACAGAATATTTGCAGAATAAACAATATTCAATAATAAATAATCCCAGTACACAATACATTGCTGTCTGTCCGCTTAAAACAATATTGTATGGCAAATATGTTTCAAACAAATACAATATTGAATATACCTATTCAGCTGTTCACGGTCAAATACCTTCATCCCTATGATATTCACAGCTTGTCGGCGAATATTAATGGTGAACCTGTATACTTCCCATTGTATACCTATCTGATGAAATAATACCAATGGATACATATATAAATTAAAACATTTTTTTATTTATTACCCAAGTGAACATTGTACCTACAATAACAATTGGGCACATAATTAATCATACACCACTGTTGGGAACCCAACCCATGACCGTAATTTCTTTCAGTTAACCCCAATACTACCAAACTACATTCAATTGGGGTAAAGTTATCGACTCACCAGTTCTTTTTTTGGTTCTCAGTTTCAGACGCCATCTTCTTTTTGGTGTTCTCGTAAACGTCCTCATTGGCCAGCACCCTCATCCGTGTGGGTAAGGCGCCCAGAGTGCGAAGATGACGGTTCCCAGCTGCCTCCAGACATTCGAGTGAACCCTAAAAAAGAGATGGAAAATTCTTAGTACAAATAAGTACATGTGCAGTGTGATAGGTGATACTACAGAATATCCAGGCGTTGTGTGATAAGTGGCTGGTGACTCGGACATGATAAAGTACATGAACTTGGCAACAGACAATGGAGACAACATTTTCTTTCCAAAATTTACTGATAAGGGGCGGCGAAAAGAGTGGGAAAATGATAAATTTCGTAAGATTTTCCATTGGCAGAAATTAGAAATTCTTTGTTTGTAAGTAAATGCAAATTATGAATAAGTGGTATACGAGTACTATGCAAACTGATAGGAAAATTTCAATTAAAGGAAGGCAATACAGTTTGTCATTAAAATGCTCTCTAATGACCTTCATAAATGACATTTATAGAAGGGAAGGAGACTGCGAGGAAACATAAAATATACCTAACTAGAATAATTATTTACCTACAGATAAACAATATTTCATAGAGAATAGCAACACAGAATAAAAATATAATAATTGAAGCAAAAGTTGTGATAATTTCCACTTGTGTGTGTGGCATGGCATGGTTCATAGAACATTATCAAGGTTAAAAAAAGATACAAAAAAAACAATTTGCTTCTCGACTGAATTGTCATATAGGCCTACCTTACGCAAGAAAAGTAACATACAATGATAAGAATTATGTATAGAAAACAACTACACAAAATAAATAATACTAATATTAGTAACACCTAGAGCTGATTAGTGGACAGTGGACACAAGAGTTTTTTCAAAACAAGCAAACCTAGTGTAGAGGTGAGTATTTATACGCTGCTCCAAGTTCATTAGAATGCTCTGCACTCTTTAATAGAGATGCATCTTAAGATACTGGCAAAAATTATAGATAATTTGCAAATGTCATGGAAGTTTTAGCAACTCCTTGTTTACATATGATAAACTAACGATTACACACACACACATTAATTAGTGACATTTGACTTAATAGCTATTTTTGTAATAACAATTATTTTGTAATCACAATTAAGCAATGATATCAGCTGAGGTTTGACAGGTAGGTATATTATGCGTAACTATAAAGCCCAATGTATCACTGTTCTTCTTCGTGGCCTCTTGGAGGGCCTTGGAGTTATAATATGATGGGTGCCTGATAAAGTATAGCCAAAGGTGGCAACAAGTAATTATTTTGAGTGAAAAGAAACTGTCTCCTGTGGCAAAAATAGAACCTAATTTCTACCAAAATACCTACAAGAGACAGTGTGGGTATTTGTTCTCTCCTGTTTCATTCTAAGATTTATAAGTTCCTTCAGACTCCCCGCTTTGTCGCTAACCTCTCATAAATATATAAACACTGTCTGGTGATATAATAATAGTTTATCGAATAACAACAGTGTGATAATATAAATTATTTATCAATACAAACACTGACATTGACCTTTAGAGAGAATAAACTAATCAACAAAATTCATACAGTTGATAATTACACAAATAAATATTCTAACAATAAAAAAAAAAAAAAAAATTGGTATGCGAAATTATGAAAAAAAAAACTTTATAGCAAACGAAATAATAGAAATAATTTCTCCTGTGGCTGCCGTGCATAAAAAAGTAAATTAAGCAAAAATATGAAAATATGTAGATACATACATAATTAAAAATACTAGTAGACAAAATTCCAAAGGGTGGTACACAATACACATGCATGGGTATATTTTATTTTTAACAATGACATATTTTGCAATGATTATTATTACTTTACATATTTTGACTTATATTCATTAGACTGCTGTGCGCACTTGTGACTTTGATAGAACTATTTGTGTTGTCTTTATTTTCTAACTACCTGCGAATACATAACAAGAAATATGTACATATTATATAATACAAGGTGAGGGCGTATATTTACCTGGGGACCCTCCATCTCGGCGTTGCTGGCCAAGTTGAAGCGAAAGGTGACAGGCTGGGTGCTCCCATTTGGTATTGAGATTTTCTGTAATGAGAGAAAACACACACACATTAGAATACGTAAGTACTTAAATATTTATAATTTATCCAATATTTATATAGGTAAGAAAGTTTTACACAAAACGCGGAATCATAATACTGCAAGTATAATATTTAAGTACGTAATTTAATGATAAATCATCTAGGGAAAGTCGGGTATTGCTACCAAATGCGTGGGGAGAAATAAGGACGTACGTACATACCGAATACTTTCATACGTGCTGTGTTGAGTACTGCCGAGTACCCGCCAGTGACGAAGATTGGATTTCTATATATAAGTATACGAGCAAAGCCGGAGCTCACATTTTTTGCTGTATTACGTTTCCGCGATTTCATCGCGACAAAATCAAATATGAAGTAGGGATACTACCGTGTCATCATCAAGCATAAGCACCGCACATAGAGGACGACTCAATAATATAACCAGATCATGTATGGTAGTGATACTGTGAAGACGAAAGGGGAAAATTTTATAACTGTCACGATACCGATGGTAATTAGTATAAGCAGTTTTAACAGATAATATAAATTCTTCTTATACGCGATTATTGTTGATGCTAAAACAGGAATACAATCAATACCTATTTAATGGTATGTTTACATTATTAGAATATACCTATAACTCCTTACAACACTCTAAAGTCTACACACAAATCGTGCAGCTTTGCGTTATATAGTGTACAATGCAGGCATAATGGATTAATGTATGTATGATTAATGTAAATACTATATTATTGAGATGACATAAATAAATAAATGGATTTTGTCAAACAATAATTCGGTGTCGAAACGTCGATCAAGTTTATCTACACACGGAGCACCCGAAAAACTAAGAAACAATAATTAGGTTATGTTTGTCAAAATCTTCAAAATACACAAGTATCTAGTATTTGTTTTTCTACATGTATAAAGAAAATTATCTAGATAACAAATCTAATGCACACAGAGCCGTTCTACAAAAAAAAAAAAAACAAATCAAGAGGGAGCATTATCTTCCTCAAGAATTATAATATGTTGGGATTATTTATGCACAAGACACATCTATCTAGGTCTAGGTATGTAGGGTAAGTAAACCTGTGTAAGGTATATTCCTTCGTTAAGTGATTAATGTTCTACAAAGTGTTGCCAAAAAGTTGGTAAATGACGAAGTAGAATGGACGAGACGAAGTTGACGTACTCCTCTGTGTAGTGTACGTGTACCTATATTATTCCAATATACCTGTTGTGTATTAAAAAAAATAGCTACATATAGATATCAAAATAATATGTTCATAAAATGTATTCTGTTGACAATAAACTTACGAGCTGCTAGGTCACCTCCAAAGATTAGATATTATAAAGACGATACAATTGACATATAGGTACACAATGCATTAGGTATATTATAATAATAATGTTCTCTTTCATGGCATATCACCAGAATGTGTACGTAAACACACAATAAACAATAAAATAAATAGATAGATAGCAAAACGTATGCAGCGATTTTCATTTAAATAAAACAATGACAAACCTCATAAACAAACATCAGGTAGGCAGGTATTTTCTAAAGTAAATTTATAAAGTTGATATTGACATTCAGCGTGTCAATTTAAAT
Source organism: Ceraclea dissimilis (assembly GCA_963576895.1). NCBI lineage: Eukaryota > Metazoa > Arthropoda > Insecta > Trichoptera > Leptoceridae > Ceraclea > Ceraclea dissimilis. The sequence goes on from OY756374.1 coordinate 5,815,327, forward strand.
CATTATGAATGTTGTAGTTGCAGGTTTTCACGATGATCCATATGTAGATTTGTTTTTTTTTTCGGGTTTAATTGTGTGAAGATCTGATGATTCGACGTTTCGGCGAACTTACTATCGCCTTGGTCACGGATCACACACACAAGATCACAATCCGTGACCAAGGCGGCAGTACGTTCGCCGAAACGTCGGATCATCAGATCTACACACGATTAAACCCCAAAAAAAAAACAATCCACATTATGAACAGTTAGTTTTAGTATGTACTTACTATGTTCAAATTATAATAAAAATGTGTTTTTCTTCGCAACTGCGGTTTGGGAGGATCGTCCACGATTAACTAGCCGCTAGCGTATACAATATACATACTGTATTCGTTGAGAATAAGCAAAGGATACATAAAATCTACCTACCCAAGGTTCTCCTATGGCCATCAGGATTAGATATTCTTATAAGGGCCACTTTATATAAGTATTAAAAATCTAAATAAGACAATAGTTTTATTGATTCATTTATTTATACATGAACAGCTAAAGCCTTTAACAAACCCTTATATAACACCTGCGAGTATTCTCTTTTTTCTTTCACTATTTCTTGAGCAAATACTCAAGTTAGTCAGGTTTCACACGAGATGATAATCTGTGGTGTCTAATCGTCAAGTTTTATACCACATTCGTTACAGTGTAGTCTTACAAACATGGACATTACTCTCTAGTATGCATTATAATAAAACCCAAATGTCTGTTTGTTTTCCAGTTTCATACAAGTTTCACATTTAAAATAGAAAGTGTGAAACTTTTAACGTTGCACAAAATAAATAAATGTGTGAAATATATTTATACATTTTCATTAGATGCCACTTGTTTTTAACAATTTTATCTAATACAAAATGTGTTTTACCTACTGTGAATTTTTCACTGATACCAAATAGATTTATTTCCTAGCTTAAGTATTTCTCAGTAACTCCTGATTTGTAACAAGAAAGATAAGTAGATATTGAAGATAAGATTTATTACCACGTATGTATTCATGATATTAGAATGATGGTTTAATACAACACATCTCGTATCGTATTATAAGTAGCTTCCCAAACAAATTCTCAGAAGTCCTCAATACGCGTAATTACGAGAATATTTATGTCACATTTCTACGTTCAAAGAAATAACAAAGTGCAAACAAAGAATACTGTAAAAAATGTATTGGCAATATTCAACTCTATTAAGGAGCCCTATACATATAATTACCTATTCTTGAACATTTTATTTAAGGCACAAGAAACTCAAAGTCAACGGACCCATGGAGTGACACGACTAATGGATTGTTGGACGGCTAGCATCGACTATAACTATTGAACACTTCGCCGCCTGTACGTACAGTGTACATTTGGCATTGCATAGAATGCCTTGGTAAAATCCAACATTGGATCTGAGAGACTGAAGAAGAAGAGGATAGATTGCGTAGGAATTTAATAAAATACTGGACTATACACTATACAGGTTGCGGATAATATAGATAAAAGCAAACTTAAGGAATAAACAGGCACGCGTCCTTTTACTTAACAGGCAAAGCTACCTACACCTGGCAATACTGTAACCATTTACAGGTATGTGTTTCATGAATCAACATCAACCTTAGGTAATATATCCCGGTGACGTCATTAGTACGGATCTAGATTTTACGCGAGATAATTTCCGCCCACGGAAATTTGCGGATCTATTTGTGAACTGTTGGTATGTATTATTATATTATATTAACAACAGATATTTATATTTAGTAGTAAGTAGGTATACATACTTTATTATTAAATGTCGGAATAAGGTCTAAGAACGGCCTTGGTGCTATTAAGATAAAAGAAAATCGCACTCATGATGAAAACAAAGGCAAATAACTAAATTGAACACGAACAAAATCGAAAAGACAATGTGACTAAAATAATACTTAATATACCTATTAAGAAATATACCCGATTTAGGTATCAGTAGATTATACAAATTACATGCACCGGATGGCGATTAAAAAAAAACAAGTTTGAAACAATGCGCAGTAGATATTCACATTTTACTGTTAATTTTCCAAGCAATTTAAAAGTAAAGTAGCTGTATAAATAATACGTGATAGGTTCATTGATATGGAATACAGGAAAATGTATACGATTATACATACGTACTATTTTGATACAGTTCTAAAAAATATGAGTTATGCAAAATCATTTCTAGTCACAAACCATATTTTAGTGAAATGACAATTGAATAAAAATATAATGCATGTAGGTATTTACAATATGAAGACTTGTGTGTGGTAGCTAGAAGGTGTTAAGTATGTGAATTATTTACTAGATGTTTCACATTTTCACATTAAGAAACACCTGCTCCAACAAAATTGAATTGAACGTTCCAAGTTTCAGCACAAGGTAACTAACGTTCGCTAAAACAATAATTTATTATACGACGTCATATCGTACCATTGCCATCGAAAACAATAAAATTAACTTTTAAATGTCCTTTCGGAGTAATTACACTTCAAATGGAAATTGAGATCTTATTTATATAAAAAATCGATGGCTTTGGATTGGTCATGTTGTGAATTAGCTTGATGATGGTATACCTAAGTGACCAAGAAGAGTCCTGTTTTCAATCCACAGGATTTCAGAAGACCTGGAATAGTTTCTTCACATTACCCCTTTCCCACGACATTGTGGTCAGAGAGAAGTAAATAAACATACAATACACTTTGTAGGTAGACACTCGTACTTGCACCAAGAATGTTCACTAATGGAGCGATAAAACAATGCGATGATTAAGGAACACGGATGTACATTTAGTATTTGGGTACAACAAACAGCATTTTGTCCAACATTCAACATTAATCTATGAGGTGTTTCCGGGGAAGTAATACGAAACCTTGCATGAGACTCTGATAAAGGAGGTTGAGCAGTGAGCATTTTATTGTTTTACTCCCAAAGCGGTCACGCTGGTCGACGTCCACAGCGCGGGACATACTAGTCTCTTAAAGTTGGAGGTAAGCCAAGTGGAGAAGTATTTCTGGGATAAATCTGGACGCGCTCGTTGTTTCTTTCAATTACATTAAATTATTTGCACCACCTCGTTCCATTATCGAGGTATTTGCATTGTGAATACATATTTTACACGCGATTCACCACGATGCGCTGCTGTTACAACTTACAGGAGGATGCAGATTCCACCTATGACAGTTGATTAACAATATACCTAATATTACTCTATATAACATCTAATATGTAAACAGTGTCACATTGTTAATAACAAGTTAGTATCCACTTTCCGTCGGCTGTTTCAAACATTTATTAATTTGCGGAAGTGAACTACTCCTTTCTGATATACCTACGAGATAAAATATGTATGCACTTATCTAATTAAATTGTTGAAACGATGTGTACTACTATCGATTGATTATTTTATCGATTTCTAGGTATATACGGTCACAAAAATATTCGGAACCAATACATGTAAAGAGGACACCGAGAGCCTAATCCTAAACGCTTGATGGTTTTCTTCAACATTCATTCAACGGTCGCAGAATCATATGTGGGTACTGGGCAGCAACTAGCAATGTATGATTTTATTAGAGAGCTAAATGATTACGTGTGATGGACGTACAATATAATGTTACGTTAGTGCGATATAATCAATGTCGCGTTAATTAACCAATAAGATCTGCCGTATAATTGAGGTGTAAATATCAGACACCCTAACATAGTAAGTACCTAATACATACAGACAAATTACATTGTACAATGTACACTACTCAGAAGTTACAGAGTTGCGACGGCCTCAGACTGTAGTCTGAATTGCATATTATGAACACTGAACACTCAACGGACCGCCCTCTTTCACGCGATCGAAGATGACGTGGCGAAGCCAGAGGGGTGGGGGACGCTTTCACTCACAAACCTCGACTATAAAAGGCGATCGAAATCAAAACATAAATGCATTCGATTGCCGCTCTCGGTCTCGGTCGGTAGGTAGGTAAGTAGGCTGAATGATAATCGAATTCAATTAATTATTAAAAAAAAAACTAATTAACACATTATTGCATACGTAGTTTATAATGAAAGTATTCTAAAAAATCGAATAAATAATTAGAGTACCAAGTACAATATTAGATTTGGTGTTTGAATTAGAAACGCTTAAATTGATTTGCAATCATTATGAAAACAATAAATAAAACAGCTGTTTATTAAATTATTACAACAGATTGGCAATAATAATATACACCATCTAGGTGTGTTTACCTGTCACTCTCTACACTTTAGCTTATAGGTAGGTGTAGGTATTGACTACTGACTAGATAGGTACTGATAGAATACGGAAGTAAATTACGATAGTGCTGTGACATAAAATTAGTATTACCCCTACATTATTCTATACTTTATAGCTTAGTAGAGTCTAGACCGTACAATATAACTATATACCTATTACATACATACCATTCTCTTTACAGGAACGAGTTCATATTATTATTGGTAGCGTGAAAATAAATCGCCTCAGGTTAAATTGTGGTACTGGTACACCTTAATATCATACGAGTACCACTCTTGATACAAGAAAACCGGTAAACTTTTAATAATATCAACTTCGTAATACTCTTTAAGTTCCAAACGAATTAACGAATCGTGTTGTGTTCTCGTTGTATAGATATAGGTAAAGTACGAGTACAATATTATTATGAGCAGTTAGTATGTGTAGGAATATGTACTAGGTACTAGGTATACTGTGGACGACCTTAAATGCAACGTAGAGTAATCGTAATGTTACTACCACCACTAGACATACCTATTAATATTTATGTATTGTGTAGTATACACTGTAGAGTGTAGATACAGCAGCAATCAGACTTACGTAAAATACAATCTCCATCACGTAGGTATGTTCTGACTACACTACTTACTTGCTCACTTTACTTCTCCTTACCCAACGCGGAAAATTATATAAAAAATGTATTGCAGGTAAATATCTATACTCAAATAATTATGTAATTTACTTGTTAGCGATTGTTCGAAGCGCTGGATATAATATAATACGTACACATTATTCCTATTTCCATATTCATTGCACTATCTAATATAGCGCATCATTATCAGTGATGGGTTTAACAGAATTTAACTGTTACATGCGCCTAATCAAGTCGAATTATACAATACTCAGCTGTTAGATAAATGCTTTACATAATAAGTTTCAATATCTACCTCAATTTATATCTGAATGTACAGACAAGTACGTGTACTTAATATCTATTGAAAAATGCGTTACTGATGAATTTTTAGTCTGAATTTTATCGTAGGTAATTAAAATATCAGGCAACTTCAATAATTTAATGAACGATATAAATAAGACCGCATCATCTAACTACTGTCCATAGATATTTCATGCAGGGACAATAAAATAACACAATATGTGTGGCAAACGACTAGCAACATTACCTACTTTACAATACGTATAGTGAAATGTCAACTTAATGAAACTGGTTTGTCAATTATAATAAATAATATATAGATAGAACCTACAAGCTGTGATATACTATAAGTCTAGTGATATATCTAAGTGAGACGATTATCACTACAAACATTTACTAAATAATACAATACCTACATACATTATAAAATAATTATATGGCATGTCATGCATTCGTGTTCCGACCTACGCGATTAAATATTACAAATTTTATAACAAGGCAATACCACTACATACAATATGAAACACGTCGTCGACATACTTCTGAAACACTTTAACAAAATCTTAGATTTAATATAAAAATATAAGTTGATGAAGTATACAATTATTTAATTATGAATAATTGCGTAGTCCGTGTTTACCCAGTATGTAAATACATAATACACAGCTAACATTGTTAATTGCAGAATTCATACATATCTACAACGGAGGGCCTATAGATGGAATCAATTCGTATAGGTACATAATATTACTTAACCTGAAATAAGAATGTCACACAAACTTGAAATTGAAGAGTACGAGTGTACATATGTGTATGCGTAGTTGTACATATTATAAAGTACGGCATGTATGTATGTATGTACAGCCGCCTCTACCTAATATTGCTGTGATTGCGGTCACCGTGAATGATGATTCAATGCATTGAGTGCTTGTGTTTCTAGGTAACCTAAATTGGTGAGCACTCGCATCCACACAGACAACTGGCATACACACACAGACACACACACATATTATTAATTTAACACACAACTAGATATTAGGTATCTACTTTTATTTTACTACAACAGAAAACAGGTATGTGCGATATAAGTATCGTAGACATAGTAGGTTCATTTTCTTTACCAATTGGTTTTAACTGGTCTCTTCTTTGGTCACCATAAATCTGGACACCAACAGAAGGTTAGCTTGGTACCTATATTGAAATAAATAGTATAAATTCTATTTATCAATATTATTAGGCAAAACTAAAAGACAGCTTTTCATCATTTGAATTTACCTACTGATAAAAATTGTGACACAGAGCAATAATATACATTTATAGTAAACTCAATTAGTGCATCGTGGTTTCACATTCCTGCTAAGATTGCTTAGTCCCCTAGTTCTAGTATACGTACACATACGCAATGAAATAATTAAATAAATTAGGTATATGAACACAATAGAGTATACTTACGAGTATATAGACATACCTAATAGGAACAGCAATTTTGGTCCATGTTCAAAACGATGTTTGGCCAGTACGAAAACGGTGTCAAGTTCTTGTACACTGTACAGTGACTACAGAGTACCTACCTACACAACATTATGTACAACGTGATCTCAATTATTATAAATCACAGTTGTATGTAATTATTTAGTATTATAAAGAGTGTGTGCTGTACGCCACTAGTACACACTACACAGGTGTTGAGTGTTCTGCTGATCCACGATCTGATGGATGTTTCCAAATAAGATAGAAATCATTTGCAGGTACCCAACGACGATGCTGATGACGCAATGGAATTTCTACATAATGCTGATTGTTGAAATAATGCAACGCATTCCTACTAATAGTAATAGAAAATGCAACCAATATTTTGATTTACGGAATTAAGTAACAATTGGGATGTGATCAGGAAGCCAACAATGTAGCTCCGTACAAAACTGTAGTCTTTTGAATTAAAAGCTTTATCTCTACATTAAACTAAAGTGAATAAAAACTGAAACGGATTTTAGAATATCCATCTCATCAAAATTTTAAAGGAGTATCGATTGTAGGTAAAGAAACTCTCAAAACTATTAAAAATAGCAAACTGAGAAAATTTAGGCCGTAGATATTTACATATTCCTTCAGGGATTTTTTTTTGCCATAAAATTTAGCTGAGAATTAAAACCAAATATGACAATAAATAAATCTTCATTGGCCAAATGAATATATGCATAGATACTGAAACAAGACAATGGTAGTGTGCCAAAAGGCGGACTTATTGCAAAAGTAATATCTCACAGTTAACCCGAAATGTACCTATTTACGAAAAAGTAATCTGTTAGGAGTGTTCGGACGAGCTCGCCGCGACATCGCGACACATTTTAACTCACTGTAGTAAACAACGTATGGCATCAATAAGTACACATTGTGAAAACTAATAAGATGCTGTTACTGTTCCATTAACTTATTAATAAATTATTAGGTACATCTTGTACCTTATGTATGTATTAAACCTATTACTGTTATGTAACTCCAAATGATAAAGAACCACTGGAAATAAAATTATAACCAACAGGAAGATGTGGATCCCCTCAAAATTATTGCCGAACTGCTTAATAGAATGATTGCAATACTATACTATGTAAATGTGTGTAGATATAAACAGAGAACTAGGTATATATGATAATAAAACTATGGATATAGGTAGATACGAGTGTAAAGCGAAACAATATGTCATAATCGGAGTACGCTTGCGTGTTTAATCAACAAATTATTACATATGAAGATCATGGTCAGAATAGGTCGGACATAGGTTCAATATAAATAACACAAGTACCGGCAAGGATCAATATAGCTTGCCTCAAATGACAATAACTTTATAAAACTCACCGTTGAATGTATGTATCCAAGACGGAAAACTGAATGTCAAATAAGCTCAGTTGACAATACTGGGAAAAATGCGTATGAAAAAGTGTAGTCAGTAGTGTCAGTACAGAGCATAGAGGAAGAAGAAGGACGGAGAGGCGCGGCCTTGCAAACAGGGTCACGGCCTTGTTGCTGCTGAACGCTGCGGGGAAAGCGGAGGACGGCCGAAGAAGGGGGAGGGAATACCACTACACATACACACTACAGTATACGTTACTAACATGATATGAAACTCTATTGTACGAGCACTAGACACACCACCATGTCAGCTTCCATCATAACGGGACCAGTTCTTCCGATCCTCCTCAATACTTTATCGAACTTATGTGTGCGGCTGTGCGTAATGCGTATATCTAATTATAATAATATTATTTACTACAGACACTATGCGAGGAACCACCGTCCTACAAATACCTCTACAAGAATTTCTCCTCAGAGCAGAGTGGGTGTAACATTAGGCTCTGCACCAAAACAAAATAATATAAGTAGTTATTACAAATTATACCTATGACTATCATATTGGCTGTATCACTGCTGTGTATCGAGACCACTAAAGAGGAGATCTGAATATTGATTTATTTACCAATTACCAATCTACAATACAACTTACATAGATTAATACCCAATTACATAATATTAGGTACCCAAGTATATTAAAGAGATGTAGGTAGGTATATTTAAAGAAGACTGTCGATCGAGTCGAATTACGTACCTAATGAAGTGCAATGTTCTTATCGTGTATAAAATAATCTAAGCGTGTAGAAATTCATAGAAAACAACAATAAAACGTAGGTTAGATATTGTTATACAAACGTTAAAAACTCATAACCATTTAGTATACATAAATTGATACGCAGATCGCTGATTCACTCACTCACTCTGTAGACGCTCTGAAATTAGTTACTAAATTTATATAAACCCTTCAAGCGTGAAGTTTTGTTGCATAATAGTCCAAGAGCCCGCTGCTTAATTTATGACGTATCTGTTTTTTGATCGAAATGTGGTATATACGATAGCTTACCAATAGGGTATTACATCGCACTAGGGTTGCCTATCAAAATCTTGCCGCAACCCCCCCTGCCCCCCCCGAAAAGGTCCCTCTTCGCGGTTTTTCGCATTTTATAGGAATATGGTAAGAGATAGGAAAAAGTAGTTAATGACAAAAATAATTCTTGCTAAATTCTCTACAAAAAATGTTAAGTCTATTTTTTCGTAAAACTAGCAGTTTACCCGCAATGGCCGCTCCAAAACCGAAATTCATTTAAAATACAAAAAAAATGTATTTAAACTAAATTGGTTGAAAATTGATAAGAGCTACAGGAAAATAGTCAGAGAACGAATTAATTACCATAGTCTTAGCTACAAAACGAGCTATAACTTATGTTCATACATATAATAATTTCGGAGTTATTACAATAAAACTCAGTGACGAAAATTCTTAAAATTTAGTTTTCCATAAAATAACCAGTGTTATAGCACCGCAGGCCAAATTTTTTTTTCCATAAAATGTTAGTAATAATGGGTGGAAGAATGTGAAAGAAAAAAAATCAAACTTTTTTTTATTTTTTTTCAAAAAATATCCTGTATTTTGACCGGCCATTACGGGTAAACTACTAGTCCTATGAAAAAGTTGACATAACATTTTTTGTAGAGAATTTAGCAAGGATTATTTTTGTCATTGACAACTTTCTCCTATCTCTTACCATATTCCTATAAAATGCGAAAAACCGCGAAGAGGGACCTTTTCGGGGGGGGCAGGGGGGGTTGCGGCAAGATTTTGATAGGCAACCCTAGTGCGATGTAATACCCTATTGGTAAGCTATCGTTTATACCACATTTCGATCAAAAAACAGATACGTCATAAATTAAGCAGCGGGCTCTCGGACTATAAAGTTAGGAACCAACTCAACAAAAATCCATTGTTCAATGGTGCTACATACATTAGGTAGATATCTAATTATTACTATTATTATCGTTTGGCATCAGCCACTGAAAGGTGGCATCGTCGGAAGATAAGATAGTCAAAGATTTTTTGCTGTTACATCCAGGAGACACTAGAGAGCAACATCCAAATCATCAATCCATCTAATTAGGATATTATTAAACCTAGTATGTGACTTTGGTATGAGATACGAAATTACAGTAATATTTTTGGAGACTGTAAATAAAAAATAAATACCAAATCAAATATTTATTGAGTTAAATGGCGGGTTTACTTTTGTTTACAATGTCTACCAACCAACAATAATTCCACAGGGAAATTGTTATAGTCACATCTCTCAACGGGCGCCTCAGGCGTCTTGCAACCGCCTATAGTTATAGTATAATGTGCATAACAAGGAATTAGTACACATTATTAGGCCGATTATTTTAATGTGAGTATTACGTTCATAATATTAAAACAGCAATCAATTAAACGTTTATTTAAAGCACATTATGCTACTTCACATATTGCGTTATGTTATATGTGTGTGTGTGTGTGTGTACTCATGTAGTTATAAAAAACCTTTAAGTACAGAGAAGACTAAAGATTAATGAAAACTTAATTAAAATATTACAATAATTAAATTTATTTCACACAATTCCTGACGATTTTTGGACATTGTATAGGTACAATTCCTAGGAATTGTACCTATACAATGCCTGATTTCATACATTTCCGGTAAGATATATTCAAACTTCATCTGATTAAAAATGCATAAATACATATACGAGTTACGAATATATAAAATAAGGTAGATATGATATTATTATGAAGACAAGAGGCTTGTTTGTTGGTCGATTGTTGATTAGGTAACAGTGTTCACGGTCCGATAATGTAATGGTACAAAAGGAAAGTTTAGAATGTACGTCTACACTATGACTATGCATAGCTAGTAGGTACAATATAATACTTCAACTTGCATTATAATGTAACTATTCAATATGTATCTACCGATTAAAATACATATCTAACACTTTTAACCCATTTATTACAATTTTACTATACCTACTAGTTATACATAGTGCGTACATTCGTACAACAAGTTGCACTCCCGAGACATAAAACACAACGAGAAAAGGACAAATCGTACAGGACTTTAGTCAAACTCAATTGCGTATTTATACCTAGTTTGGCTATCAAACACTATATTCTGCTCTCAATTGATGTGATTGAAAAATGCGAGGAGGAAGAAGAAAACATAAAGTTTCGAGAGAAAATCTTCAGGTAATCTAAATGTGTTTTATTTAATTCACGACATCGAAATCAATCTCGCAATAAGTACGTATTTAAGTTTGCATTAATTACATAGTAGTGATGCAACATAACTACTGACAGTTGTAATAATATTAACAATAATGTATCCATGTAGAGTAATCCCATAAACTAATTGGTATTTCCGAGATAATAGTAATTCTTGCGATAAAGCGTTAACAGTGGAATAAAGTGTTTATACCTATTATCTACATTGTTGATTGTGTAGTAATAAAAAATAAAAAATGAAAATCATCGAGTAGATGTACAAATTGTGTATGTACGTAGATTAGACGGGAAAGTGTGTATGGTTGGCTCTTCAGACCATTATACGAGTATAGATGCCTACCTAGATACTAGATACATACAAATACATAGAGTGTAATGTAAGGTGTTCCGGATACATCAGATGGAATGCGCTATCGTTGTAAAGAGATATCGTGGTCATCATTATAATTATTATTACTACACTAATCTGACTGCAAATCACCGTGAGGTGAATGGTGGCAAACAAAGATTACCTCGGGAGTCGTGTGTCTGGGTGTGTCACCGTCACATGCCCACTGCCCAGGAGGTCACGTTTTAGCTAATTTCTGACCAATGTCTATCGTCAAATCAGCGGATAGACTCAACCGTAAAAGGGCCGTTGAATATTATCAAGTAATTGGTGAAGTGTTTCAGCGCGAAACATTACCTATCTACTAATTAGGTTTATTTACTATCGTGTAATATAAATAGATAAAATAAAGTTTTACCTGTCTGCACAATCAACAAGTCTATGTTTGAATGCAAAAAACAATGTTTAACAATATTTTTAAAAATATTTTTAACGATTTTTCCAAGATAAATTTCACTGTTAGTACCGGGACTACGTACGTATGGATTTTTCGAAAGTCCTAGAACAGACTTTTCATAGATAAATTATGAAAACATTCCAAAATATATTTTAACGCATTTATCTCACCGTATGTTAGGATATGTGAATATATCTACCTTTTTACCTAAAATGATAAGAGTCTGAATACATCTAGTGAATGAACTTTTATTGAACTAAATGGAGAATGAGACAAGCCGTAAACCTAATGACTATGTGCAACATATAACATTTCCTAGACAATGATTACTAATTGGATCACACTTTTAACAGAAGAAATGTTAACATTTCACCAAAGCGATTACATACGCAATGCGCACATAACTAATTATTTACCTGGACAGGCAGTATTGCCATATAGGAAACCTAATTAAATTTAAATCAGGAATATCTCAAAGAATAATGGCAAGTATTACCCACTTAGGTATGAGTTTATATTGTACAAGAACGAGTTTTAACATCAATCAATTCCCTTTCACTTTCATTTTCAACATAATTACGTCGAAATGACACAAATAATAAAATTGGTTAATGTAAAAAAATGTCTACCAAATTTTGGTGTATATGCAATACAAAAAACAGACAACAAAACGATATCGGAATTATTGTTGTACCTACAAACTAACAGATAAAATATGTACGTATTTATTTTAAATTATTCATGTAAGTTCATTAAAACAAGACGAGAGATAACTTTCACAAGGTGATTGAGCGAATTAATAAACGCATAATAATATATATTAATATGTATACATAATGTACATATCTGCAAATGTGAACTAGCAAGCATGCAGAATGTTGATAGATATCTAAAATATTTGGACGTCCTTTATTGATCACATAATAATACTGTTTAGTATTTACGGCGTCGGTAATAAAATATACTTTTTCCTCTTCAAATGGAAAAACCTTTTTATTACAATAGAATAAAAACATAGTTGGAACTAATCATAACATTACGATACGCTCGCCCTAGCTAACATTTATACAATATTGTTGAAAATTTATAACTTAGGTACCTGCAGCATAAACCTGCATCGTACTGAACCGAAAAAAACTTTTGGGTCAACTATATTATTCTCTACAATCTACATTCATATAGGGAATATAGTTAATACACCATTTGTGTTGTGCTAGTTGTGACCACCCAGGTCAAAGGCTGCCAGGAAGATCATAAAAAAGATAGGAAGTTGGTCTTCTGCATCCCAAACAGGAGCACCAAACGCTGAAGAAGAAGAAGAAGCTAGTTGTGACATGTCTCCTTATTTTACAACACACCACCTATCTTACCCTCAAATATTTATTACCTATTAATAAGTGTGGTTACCATAAAATGACCTGACGAAATGTGAGGGAGAGGTAAACCAATAGAATTATTCCCAACTCATAGCCAAGGTATTATTTGATTACAATATTACATTGTTGTCTTACAAATAGAGAAAATTCGACAAAGAATGTGAGAACGATGTCTGCCTATTGCATTTATAGTCGACGTGCATAATAGCATTTTTGTGAATATAAGACTATACGTAAAATAGCGATTCCGCAAGAAATATACCGCGTATTTGGACAAAAAATTAACATTCCTAATTCAGAGAAAATCATTATGGGAAAGTGATTGTAAAAAGACTACTAGGTATTATAATGATTTTGTAGCGCGGATTGTAACAATCCGGTATTTCTAAACTGCATCCGAATACGTCATGGTGCACAGAATATTTAGGCAAATTTTATCAAACACTCGTAAGGAAGAGGTACACTTTATTACAGGATTAGGATACGTTATAATTACCATGTCAATTTTTTTTGAATTGTGTAGTTTTTTTTTCAGTTTTTATGCATCACAAATATTTTGAAAAATAGTACCTATATAATGCAATACATACATAAAAATACAAATTGGGTGCCGAGATTGGATTAATCTAGACTCTAGTGCCTGTGGTAGTTATATGTTATATGAAATGCTAAATGTAATGCGCTGTGTCTACACTGAGTAATACAAATGTTTGAACACTTGGCAAAATGATGATTAATTAAACATTTTTATAGATACTGTAAAACGTCACTAATAATCATAAGGTATTATATGCCGGTAAGTAAGTAACTAGATACCAAATTATATTCAAATTAAAATATAATAATTAATATACAGTGTCAACGGCCCGACTACGAGTCCTTTCACCTTGACTTGTTCTTCCTATTGTAGTTGTTCCACGACCAACCAAGATCAATATACCAAACTAACTTTTTCTTATTCAATGTAACCTACCTTACGGTTTACCAGATAAGTTAACCTCAAAGCAGGGATGGTCATAAAATTCATACAAAGGTGCTAAAACATTCTTTGAGACTCCAGAAAGTTCAGTAGTCCCACTAGTTTATTACAAGAGACGGAAAATTAGATAATATGTACTATCTTGTTTTGCGAGGTTGCGCTTATCAATTTCTAACACCCGCGTTATACCATACGTATGTTTTATTCACACATACAGGGATGTATCCCAACTCTCAACATACAACAACTTTTATAGGTTGATGACGTATTCGTGAGTTTATATAGTAAAAAATCAGCATATCTGATGATTGTGAGCCTCCGTATTACGACCACTCTACAAAAACATAAATCGGTTGAAATTCATGACATAAGGCGTGCAGTGTGCACGTTGTTTGTTTCTATGGAAAAAGTTAATTATTGTAAAAGATAGTTAACATCATGCTATTTTACCAGGGCACGACATGTTAATGTGAACAATGTTCATTTGGAATATTATTCTACAGTACATTTCCACAAGACAATCGATCCAAGAAAAAAACAAGTGGTGGGTAGCTAATCAAGGTAGCAATACATATTTACATATCTATAAATTGTGTCACACGATTCGGTTCAACCACAATCAAATGCTCCGCAACGTTCTGAATTGGAACTGGAACATAGGGAGAGGTGAAATAGTTCTTCCAGTCAGGTATTACACCCTGAGGGTAAATATTTATTTATTATATGAACACAACATACTTTACAGTAAATCAATTGGCATAGCACATCCACAGTAAGACCCTTCGAACGATGATTTAGTAAGTAGCAACAATTTATAATGCAACAAACAAAGTGTAACACATAATATGTATAATGACGTGTGCCCACTGGTGTACAACCACATCCAGAGAATGTCACTCCTAAGCCAAATCGCAACTACAATGTCATCAGAAGAAATGAGAGTAAACTTATATTAATCCACTTTATATAGTATGTAGGTAGCAACTAGATATAAAACAGCTTCTATGGTATATTTCAGCTCATCAAACCATCATACGACGTAACTTTCTTGTAATGGAAACTACTTATATTAATTTTGATGCTATACTCGTGATGCTATACCTAGGTATTACTGAGATGTGATACCTTTAGATGCATGACGACAATAAGATATGCACGACGTATCTACACTATTCATTCTAGGTATTCAATAACATTAGGTATTATGGCATCCATCTAATAATCTCGTCTAAAACAACGAGGTCACGAGACAAATACATAGAGAGGTACACCAGCCTTATCACAACTTAACAGTTAGTTAGAATAGACATACAGAGCATACCTGAATGGTAATAGATATATATTACATATTATGCATACATCACATAATACACAATGAAGATACATAGACACCAATTTCTTGGTATTTGTAAAGGTAACTATATCTAATACACATTATTTACATAACGTAACGATAACACAAGACTATTCTATTATTCGAGTACATTAGGGACGCTCATACAGCGATTGAACAGAAACATTGATGACCTTGTAATGAATGCTTTGCCAAATACAATTACCATAATACAAAATCCCTACATCATGGATCCGCACTTGTACAGCGTACAATGTAGGTACATAGACACATGCACCTACCTCCATAAGTGTTAGTCACAGTGAGGGAATTAAGGGTAAACCCACCTCCACCCCTGGATGTTTCAGGAGCTTTAGCTCCTATATCATCCAGTCTTTTAAGCAAAAACATTTTTTTTTTCAAAGGAGGGCTCAAGGTTCGCCGGAAGGGCTCCCCTCAACAAACCCCTCCCGAAACTACTCTGAACACCCTTAATGTTCCTTGGAGGAGACTCTCACTGCAAGGATCTACACACTACTACATTTTTCTTTTCTTAGAAACTATCGTCTTACAATTACGTATTACTACGTACTAAATCTTAATCTAGAGGACAACATTTTACAATTCAGACAGCACATACACGGTATACAGAAAAAAAAAAACAAAATAAAGGGTCTTACCAATTGAACTCCATATTTCCCTGTTGTCCCCCGTCCACGCGCGAAGGAAACCACAGCCGACAGTGAGGGAAATGGTATTCAATCCATTGTTGTATGGATTTCAAATATCTAAATATAATCATAATTTTAAAGATGTTTATACATTTTATTTCTTCAGCTAAATATTCAATAATCGAGAATAGTCAATATACATTATCATGACAATATTTTTCCCTTATTTCCCTATATCAAATAAGTTTTTAATTTATTTTCGTGATTCACACCTAAAATAAATTTTCGACCTCATTAGTCATACGTCAGCCCACCTGTTTAACTGTGATGCTCGGACATCGTAATATATGCAATGCATAATAACAATAGTATTAGCACAATGTAAGCAGTTCCTGTTTCTTATCTTAACCGATATATCTACATATAACAAAGCACGTTAACTGAATGTGGATCACTCTTTGTAAAAGGGAAAGTGTTTAACAGCACGACTACATCAAATACAATCCATACTAATGTTATGAAACATGAAACATTTATGTAATAATTGTGTCATTGCAGAGACATTATGTACTAATATGAAACGGTCGTAGAAAATACCAAATTGTAAAAATTGCACCCTCTTTGCCTAGACTGTTTACTGAGTTCATTCTCAACTACATATTTACAGATATTTACATATTGCGATGTCGCTGCTTTGGTGTCGACTATCGCCTCGTGAACAAAACAAATCAAAAATCCCTTAACCCCATCAGTCTCATATCAGTTTAGCAAATAAAAAAATAACGTATGGTAATATCGCATCTACTGAATTTAATACGTAGATGAGCTTGTAAGTCTTAAAATAATAATTAATAGCCAATATAGGGAATGTGCGACGTGCGTTGTGTTAAATTCGTTAATATTCACAGGACGTTCTCAGAAAACTACCTCATAATTATGTTTATGTATAATATTCGTATACCTGCTTTAGTGCCTATGTGTGTACTTTTATTATATTTTACTTATAATATCAATGTCAATAATATTGTACACTCTAGTCCTAGTCTAACAAATTTGCTATATTATCATTATCATCATATTAGGTATCTTAAGTATTAAGTAGGTATGTACGAGTATTCAACAAAGGTAGGTATTTTTATAACACCGTGGGATTTCCCGCAGTACTAGACGGTTGGTACACCTAACACCTACTTACACTCGGCACTTCGCCGAGTTGCGGTTCATGACACCCGATATAAGATAGGTATAGGTAGATACAGTGTATTTTGGATTAGTAATTGATAATCGCCGACATTTTTGCAATTTAGCACTGAGACTCAAATTTCAATGAAGGTATATAAAATTCTATGCGGAAAATATTTTAATCATTCATATTATTATAAAGATTTTGAATGAGGTGGAACATTAATTAAGAATAATAAATAAATAACTAATTTATTTACACAGAATTTTTTTACCTATTTATCCACACCACAACGATATATTCCACTATGGGGTTAACTGGAAGAAATCGCAGTTCTGCGATAAGTTCGCCTTAGTGAACAACGATTTATAATCTGTACTATGTAAATTTTTTATGTTTATATGTATTTCTTGTTCATTTATTTAAAAATTAAATAAATAAATAAAAAATAATATGGTTAATTCAAGGAAGTAATATTTGATTTGTCCTAAAATATGCAGGTAATTATTCGTTTTAATAACCTATTGGAGTCTTTTAACTAAGTTTCTAGGTACATACTTCCCAATCCCAATATTGTCGTGGGGATGGAAGTACATGCTTCAACAGTAATAGTTAAAGGAAATATAATATTGTAATGCAAATGTTCTCAGATATGTAGTAACAAAATAGATATTCACGATGCCGTTTTGTGCAAGTAGGTAGGTTGGCAGTGTTGCCACAGACATCACACCATTGTGAACACGCTCAATTTTGTCTCTTTATCATATAAAATGCAAATCCTGTATCGGTTTTATTGGTAAAGAAAGTGACATTAGCGTACGGTAAGTTTAATCACACGCAGTAGCAAAAATGATGGAAGTAGCTGGTAGCCGTGTGGTGATGCTGTCAGCGGTGGTCGCAGGTGAGTGTCTCGGTGAAACAGCAGAGTATAAAAATTCCGGAATGTCCGAAACAGTTTTGTTGTCGATGATAAAATAATGTAGAGAAAGCGAAAGTAAGACACGGAATGGTAATGCATACAGCATACACTGCATACATATAGTACTATGTGTAACCTCCAGATAACTTCATTATTGCGCTTACTTGTGAACTCTTCTTATAATAACTACTATAGGTAAGCATACTACACATGTATTACAACTATCACACAATGGCAGGTACAGATATTACAAGAATAATTCATTACATACAAGACGCGACTTTTTAAAAACAAAGACCAAAGTAAAACTGTGACTATCACACTGTACTGTACGCATACAATACTGTAGTATAATAATTTAAATCATTCATTACTCTTAAAAAACGCGCAAATTAATATAAATATGTACAACAATTTTTATTATGCGCCCTCTAAAGAGGCAGTAGACTTTCAAATATCAATTTTAATATACCATCCAATAGACGAAAGTACAATTACAAATCCTAATGCAGGTTGGGGGAACCCCCTACACAGAGCGACAAACAATTTCAATGACTAGTTTTGCGTACTAGACATCTTCAATGTCACTCTGTATCAGATGAAAAAAACCATACTTAGCAATAAGCATTCTTCAAAACAATATTTAACAATCTTATTTTCTATCCCATCCTCTTCCCCCTTCTAGTGATTTGGTACAAACATGTAATATCAGGGTAGGTTTAATTTTATTTTGACACGGTTAGTTTTATCTCAACATACGTATGGTATGATTACGAGATTCGCATTATGTATCTAGATAGATTCCTACTTATTATGTACTAGACACAGTGCAGTGCACTGAAGATGCAACAATACATTTTCCCGTATTATTTATGATGTCCTGGTACCCCTGTCTCTTAGGAAATAGTATAATTTGTTATCACGCTAATAAGTAAATTATGATAATTGATAATGAATGAGACAATGTCGATATTACTAAGTATTGTTATTGACCGCTGAAAATGTGACCTATCTGTTTTTTGATCTAAATGTGATTTAAATGAGAGTTTATACATAGGGTTATACATCGCACTAGGGTTGTCCATCAAAATCTTACCGCGTGAGATATACGGGATTTCTAAAAATAGTGACGGATTTATAAAGCACATACGAATCTATGCAATGATAGAAACGCAAGTACATAGTATGTATAATGAATGTGTGCGATACGGCGTACCTGTACTGTACATACACGTATTTGTAGACATACAATTAGGGCTGCCAACTTTCAAAGAGGGTAGGCTCGGAGATTTCGGAAAAAATCGTATTTTTTATTCGATAAAACGTATTCCTTACTGTAGTACAAATGTGGGAGAAAAACTCGCAAATAGCGACACAGGCGGAAAATTTTTGTGAGACTGAACAAAGTAGGTCGTGGTGTAAACAGATTTATTTTCTATAAGAAGAAATAATAATACTAAATCCATCAAAAAGGTAGCGCCCCTGGCGAATTTTTTAAAGAAACAGTTAATTTTTAATGAGATTAAACGGATTTACATGAAATATAGGTCGAGAGAGATAGTTAAGCCACTCTTTCACCACCCAGTCTGACCCGGAGATATACGATGCTAACCCAGAGCCCGGAGAGGTGGCAGCCCTACATACAATCATATTATTATCATACAACATAATAAAGAAATATTAGAGGTACAGATAATCAGATGATTTATGTAGCTATACAATAATAGTACCTATGTATGATATAAATGTTACGAAGGTATTACATATTATATACATGAGTGACCGTCAAGTCTGCGCACGCGCAATGCAGCGGCTAACCTCGTGGACGAGAATGTGAAAGTTGACTTAAATAACACTCATTACATGCCATATAATAATACACATTACTATATTACCTGCAATATTCAATATACATGAAAATATATAATTTTATATCGAACAGAGATGAAACCTCGGTCTACAGTATGAAGACTATATGAAGGAGTGGAAAATCATTTCAGCATCTTTATATATCTATCGGTGGGCTAGTATTTATGTACAAGGAAGTAGCGTCTAGGATTTTGAAGACAGAACTAATGCATTTAAGAATTTTATTTCCCTTTGTTGACACAAGAAATATACCTATATTAGAAAGGTCGCGAGGCGCTGATTACTTAAACATTGTGTCTATAGTACGTATTAGCATCAACGTTAACACTCAGCGGACACAATTCTGGGTGATACTACTGACACTGATAAGGAATTGCCCTGAATTTCTCTCAAGGTAAAAAAAAACTAAGTAATACTTTGGATTCAATAATACAAAATAATATTTAGTGTATAATATTATAATTTTATACAGATTGTAATAGTATGTCGGTTCATAGTAATCATAGTGAAATGGTAATATCCTTTTACACATTGATATGTTATGTAGTATGTACTAATTAGTTACCTCTAACCTGCAACATTATTGTGGTACACATTACGTCTGTATTTAACACAGGAATGCTTAAAAAATAACGAATATAAATTTTAGTTTTTTTTTAAGTTTTCATAAATACTACCTATATTTCATTATAAATCTAATGTATTGTCTAAAAATAATATAGAACTCTATAGACAACTTATATAATACCTGTTCTAGACCACCCCTAAGTACCTAAAGATAATTAAAATCACGTTCCATAATGGAGATTTGAATCCGCAGCCAAGTGCGGCATCATTATAGATAGATGAATATTGTACATGATTGTAAGCATTGTGGTACAGATCTCATTTTGGCAATAGATAGATATTTTTGTTACTGTTGTTATAATGAATCCACGGAAATGTCAGCGTAGCTTGTGACATCAATTACACGTGATGAAGATAAAAATATAACATTGTTAATAGTTGATGGAGGTTTTCACAATGGTCCATGATATGCAGTTTTTTTTTTGCTCCTTATGGGCTCCCTTAATTTTCTTCAATTTTTAATCAGCAGCAATGTTTTATATAAATGAGGACAATGATAACTGCCAATCTGAAATTGATTCAACATTTTCACCCAACGGTAGATGATAAAATATCGTCAGACAATTTACGTAAATTTAGAAGTAAGTCCTCTTTTTCAGCTTTGATTGACTTATACAAGGCTCAAGAAGACTGCTGCCGTTCTATACGTCTACCTACACACTATTCACTATTTATCCTCTGCTGACTTAGTAAGTATGGTATATTCCATATTATGTGGTATGCCATTAAACATCGCACACAGAGCCGGATCCTAATACTATTCTTAGTATTATCAAGTATTATACAGTATAAACTATTACCAATTACTGGGCAAAATTAATTTATGTGTACAGGTTCGTGCTCTACAGATTATTCACGATAAAATATGTAATACTCTATGTATTATTTATTTACAGTCATAATAGTACTTAAAAATTCAATTATTAATAGTTAGGTAGGTATAATCGACACATTACAAGAGTAGGTATATGTATATAAAAGTAAACTCCTAACAAAAAATACAGAGCCTAATGTATTCAAATTCTACACAGAAAAACGCGAAGTGAAATCTCAACGACCTTGAATGGATTCATGGGTAATTCATATTATATTATATAGACTACAGTAACTTAGCAGAATCAAATAAAGGTATCGATATGGTATTAAGCGATATCTACTATCTTTAGGTAGTAGACATATTTGCGTATCTCCACATACAATGCTGATGGACTGGTTACAAGGAAGTTAGTAAATACTATGGGGTAATGAAACTAACATGATTTTAAGGAAGAATGAGAAGTGTAATCAATAATCATACTGCACTATGCCGTATGTAATTCATAGACAGATTGGGAACGTCACCCGTCTCGATTTAATTATTTTATTTTATTAACAGAATCAGACAGTTATGGTAGTAAATTTTACATAGAAGAAACACATCACCAACAAATAAACCAGCAAAGATTCTACATTTCACCTAATTACAATACCATGAACGGAAAACACATAAAGAAAATATATTATTAATTAATCCATGTTACGTCAGGAAATTTCATTGGCAAACCTCGGATTCGGATTCAGCACCCAAAAAACGTATAGGATGAAAGAAATTCAGACTACCAAAACAAAAACTTTCCATCGAGGAGCTGTTTTGTGTTTATTTGAAACGTACCTATTATTGCGTAAATATTTAGCTATCTATTTTTTATTATGCCTAAAATAGAAAAATTGTATATATGTGTCCCCAAAATATGCTTTTAAAAACATCTACCCAGAATAATAAGAGTGGACGAACTGGTTTCAGGAATCAAGTTTTCTTGTGCCTAGTTGCTACTGACTACTGGCTGAGTACCCAGCTAGGTAATTATTGTTGTTTTTATATTTTTGTGTGAGAGACGCCCTTGAGATGGTGTGATATAAGATATAACGCACGTGACAAAGTAATGTGGTATAATCTCAATAAATAAGATCGGGAACATTTAAACTACATGGGTAATCTAGTTAAGATATCAATGACTATACACGGGACAAATTATAATAAAGAAAAGGCATTCAAATCTATATTATTGAGTTGATTACTATGAGCTCATAAAATGCAAACCTATGTTAGATTTACTTAAATTTTGACAAATGGCCAGTATTTTCTTGTTGAGTATTTAATTACATAAGTACTTATAAGGAATATATTTTTAATCGTTATTTGCCAAAAACATTATAATATCTGAAAAATTCACACATTAGGGCGAGAGTGGTATCAAAAGCTCTGAGGAATTACAAAACTGCAGAATGTTATGTTCCCGCCAGTACACAATACAAGTAAAAAACGGGTCACTATCTAGTAAAGTCATGTATAAAAAACGTACTCTTATATCTAATAAATGGGTTAATTGAAGAAATCGCAGTGTTGCGATAAGTTCGCCCTAGTGAGCAGTTTTGCAAGATTTGTCTAATTGTGTGCTTATATTATTGTAACATTTTGAATTGTTTACTTGAAGTATAAATAAATAAAACGCAAAGAAACAGTAAAGCGCTTGCTGTCCGCGTGTCATTTTGATAAAAATAGGTAGGTATTGTTTTCAATTTATTAATAGTTTTGCCCGTTTATCGGACTTTTCTGATTCTTCAGAATATTATAATATGTTCAATTCACGATCACAAATATCACTATCAATCGCGAAACGGCCTTCCATGAAAAACAAAATATTGGTGGCTTCCCAAAGTCCGGGATATTACGGACCGACTAATTTTATTTGAATGTGCTTATTGAGTGTTGTAGAATATGTACCTAGTTTTAGGACCATGACGAAGTGCCAATAGAGACATTTGGCATTGAATTTCCCCGTAAATTTATTGTTTTTATCTCTTTTTTATATACATTATTCACTGTGTTATCATGTAACTTTGACGAGTCCAAGTGCCTGCAAATGGCCAAGGGACGATTCAGAAAAATAAACAAAAAAACAATAAACAAAATGTTCACGAAATATTTGATGACGCGATACTGTTATGTCCCCGTATGGATAACACAATGAATTTTAATTTTATAATGATTGGCTCAAAGGGTCCTGATGCTACAGAAGTAGGCACTGTACAATATAGACATAAATGTAGAAAGGCTATGTGGATAGGACGATTTATATTACAGATCCGTACCGTATGCAGATTTTATTGAAAGTACATATAATAATATATGTGTACTAGATAATATCCGGATGATACGATATGATAATGTTCCATGATTATAAATATATTGACGTGTTGTTAGTTGTTGGTGATACTTGTTATGAAATGTCAAAGGCTCTATAGTGGGTACTGGGTACCTACTACATTACCTACCTATCTATAATGTTTTATATTCACATCGATTGTGAGAAATCACGACTGCAGTGTCGTAAACAAACACATACCTACCTACGAATAATTATTTACCAATACTACGTAAGATGAGTGTACAATATACGCAATGTAAATAACTTACAAGTATGTATTGGATAGTTGAAAACGAGATACATTAGGTATATACCTATGACATTCTAGCCTAGAAGGCAAGTGACTACTGTCATCCCTAGTGGAAGTTTTTGTAGCGGTCGACATTTAAAACAAACATCTCTTTATCGAGAACAAAAACACTGCGGACAAACGAAATAACTCATCGATAATTTGTAAATCACGAGCTTGAAATAATTGCATGATGTTTGGTGTTTTTCTGTCAATAGAAAGTTATTTTATTATGAGTGTAAAAATAATGTAAACCTAAAGGTGGATGTCGGCGGTAGCCTCGTGTAACCAGGTCAAGGCGTCGCGACGACATTCTTTACATCATTACTGGGATTCCCTGTATTAAGCTAAGTGTTATGAACCTGGACGTTATTATTTAGTCCATGAATGCCGTAGGAACGGTTTCTTTAGTGTCGGAGTATGCAAATATGTAGCTATCAATAATAGACCCAATTTCTGGTTTCAGATATGCAGTATTTTATAAAAAGGATTTAGATATACAAGAGAGGAACTATCTACCTAGTAATCAAAGCAGAAAGTGCAAAATTCGCGTTGTTTCTAAAAAAGAAAATTAAACAAAAGTACGACCTTTGGAAATTATTCAGTCAGCATATTTTGCACAGGTATTTAATTTATTTAAAAAGTATCTAATGATAAGACCACAGCGTTCACAGAAGTGAAAATAGGAGTGACATGTAACGTCATTAGGCTGATTCCCTACATCCCATTGCACTATCCTACTGTACCCATGAGCACTTCAGATAATGAATGCAAGATAATTTATTACTGTAAATACCCGTAATTTTAATTCACCAGTAAGGTAATACAACAACGATATTTATTTCTCGGCTCCTCGGATACAGACTAATACTGAATACAGAGCTAATATTATAAAAGTAGAGGTATAAAGGTATATGACGTACACAACACTAAACAGCAATCGTTTCAATAATATTGAGTAAGCTTCAATTATTGTAATTTCATGGTTGTTTAAGAGAAACACGAATTGGTTGTAAAGTATTACGTTTCACAAAGAAAAAATATTATATGTAGTAGGTACACTACTATACTATAACAACTAATCTCAAATCTGTAATAATCTGTATATTGGCGGCATCGCCATTGTTTGGTGGATTTGATTATTGTTTATATAATCACACAGGCATGTATTTTTATTTATTAGGTAAGTTTGTATTACAATATTTCCCACAAATTGATACATTATTTTTTTATTAATAATAACAACAGGTACCTGGTACATGACTTGTAGTACTGCATGATAATTATTATGTGTTTCATTTTTAGGTCTACCGCGGAATGAAATGGAACGTAAATAACTAAACCCAACGCGATTTCTAATATACATAAATGTTTACTGTGTTTTATACAAATAGTACATAGTAGGTACTATTTTTTTATGAATGCATATAGCCCAGGAAATTTAGCTTTGTAGCGTAGATAATTGTCGGAAAGCTGGAAACTGTTTTAATCTCTTCATTAACAAGCAAAGAAGGTTTCCTGAAGTTTGCACCAATTTTACGCTTGTGCTAAGTACAGGGTGTCCCAAAAACAAAAAAAAAGTTGAACTTTTTTCAGTTTTTCATTAATAACTCCTAAAGGAAGCATTCTAGACAAATTGTGTTCTCCTGTGAATTAAAGTAGATAAAATTCTTCGTCCACTGAGCATAAATACTACTCTCTACTTTGAAAAATAACTGAGAAACGGCGATTTAAAATTGTGATGTTTTTGTCAACAAATGACAAATCTCTTAATTTTCTTGATTCGTTGTTGAATATCTTTTAATCTATGCTACTTACAGCAAATTTTATTACATATGATTCAATGGCCGGTTAATTCTCTATAAACTGGCATTAAAATTTTACCTCTATATTAAATTGTTTAGGATGTAGAGGTATTTAAAGACAGACGAGTGAAATAGAGAAATTTTTTAAACGATAGATTTCGGTATGTGAAAGGTAAGATAGACTTAATTTTGCGGCTCTTTCTTAATAACGTACAATTTTTTTAGTTAAAAACCGAAATTTCGCTATTGATACGCCACTGTGTAACAACTTATATGGAAAAGACTATTTTTTTTACCTTCATCAGTTTTACTAATATAACTCCTGAACAGTTGATGTTAGGGAAAAGATATTTTACTCAAAATATAACTAAAATTAATTTACTATAACTTGATTTCAAAATTAACTCTGTAACTTAAATAATAACTGAGTTACAGTGTTTGAAAATAAGCGTTACTAAAAAAATTAAATTGCCTCGGCTATTTTTGTTGAATAACTCCTGAACCGTGATATAGAGAAAAAGTTCAAGAGATTTAAATATAAGGTAAATAAATTTTCTATAACACAAGCGTAATAAAATAACTTTAAAAGTTATAGTAAGAAAGTTATGGATGATCAAAGTCAATATTTTGTGTAGCCATTCGACGCTTGTTTAGATATATTTCATACTATATGGCAAGCAGGTACTTTATTAGGCAGACATATTTCATACTACACCGGCTCGGAGGTGCTTACTAGGCAAATAGAATTCATAAGCAAACGTCGAATTGTTACACAAAATATTGACTTTGATCATCCATAACTTTCTTACTATAACTTTTAAAGTTATTTTATTACGCTTGTGTTATAGAAAATTTATTTACCTTATATTTTGAGTAAAATATCTTTTCCCTAACATCAACTGTTCAGGAGTTATATTAGTAAAACTGATGAAGGTAAAAAAAATAGTCTTTTCCATATAAGTTGTTACACAGTGGCGTATCAATAGCGAAATTTCGGTTTTTAACTAAAAAAATTGTACGTTATTAAGAAAGAGCCGCAAAATTAAGTCTATCTTACCTTTCACATACCGAAATCTATCGTTTAAAAAATTTCTCTATTTCACTCGTCTGTCTTTAAATACCTCTACATCCTAAACAATTTAATATAGAGGTAAATTTTTAATGCCAGTTTATAGAGAATTAACCGGCCATTGAATCATATGTAATAAAATTTGCTGTAAGTAGCATAGATTAAAAGATATTCAACAACGAATCAAGAAAATTAAGAGATTTGTCATTTGTTGACAAAAACATCACAATTTTAAATCGCCGTTTCTCAGTTATTTTTCAAAGTAGAGAGTAGTATTTATGCTCAGTGGACGAAGAATTTTATCTACTTTAATTCACAGGAGAACACAATTTGTCTAGAATGCTTCCTTTAGGAGTTATTAATGAAAAACTGAAAAAAGTTCAACTTTTTTTTTGTTTTTGGGACACCCTGTACTTAGCACAAGCGTAAAATTGGTGCAAACTTCAGGAAACCTTCTTTGCTTGTTAATGAAGAGATTAAAACAGTTTCCAGCTTTCCGACAATTATCTACGCTATACCCCCTTTTTTAACGTTAAAACACCGGTCTAATACTAAAGAATGTAAACATGTCATCGAACGTAGGTTGTTTGAAATTAGGTGTTATCCAGACACTTGAAAATTAATAATGATTGTTAAAAAAATAATGGGAGGCACCATTGTATACCGTGGCCATCAAATATGTACCTATAATAAATAAATAAAAAATCCTCGTATCAATACTTCAGTCTTCATATAACTATGTACGCGATGTTTTCTTCACATAAAGTATGTATGAAGATATAATCGTGCAAATAATCGCGGAATCTCCCGTATCGTGAGTTGCTTTATAGTTTATAGGTTACACCAAGCATTATTTGAAAAAAAAAATGCAATATCACGCGCAAGATACCAAAATACATAATAAAATATAGGTAAATAGATAATACCTATAATATCTACCTTGTAAAAAGACAACTTATGAAACGGTGGCCGTAGCAAGGTTGTATACTAATACCATTAACCTATAATGTAGTTGTACTATACGTAAGTACAGTAAATAACGTAACTGACATTTCAGAAAATTACTTCGACATGCTCGTCAGCAGAGTACCTAGTAAGATTTCAATTAATACTATTTATTGGTAATGTATAATCGGCGGCGCGGCGTTCCGATGATTTACTGCGTAACATCTAAAATATCAATTCCTGTTACCATGGATTCAATACGTTAAAAAAACACGGGAATCATGAGATTAAAGAATTAGGTACTTTACACAAGGTTGGCAAGATTTTGAAGTCAAATACCTACATAAAGGTAAAAATTACAAACAGTTTGTTACAGAATATCCGACTCGGACATAGTCATCTGAGTTGGAAATATAAAATGTGATCTATAGGTAGTAATTATTATTTGGAGGTTATATTTGCACGGAGCGCGACCTAGACAAGCCACTTTGCATCATGTTCATTTCATATACTAGTAATGTACGTTCATAAAAGGTCACCATTTACGTATTGTTACTTGTTACTCAGAACGAATACATAATAGTCCGAGAGCCCGCTGCTTAATTTATGACGTATCTGTTTTTTGATCGAAATGTGGTACAAATGATAGCTTACCAATAGGGTTTTACATCGCACTAGGGTTGCCTATCAAAATCTTGCCGCAACCCCCCCTGCCCCCCCCGAAAAGGTCCCTCTTCGCGGTTTTTCGCATTTTGTAGGAGTATGGTAAGAGATAGAAGAAAGTAGTCAATGACAAAAATAATCCTTGCTAAATTCTCTACAAAAAATGTTAATTCAATTTTTTCATAGGACTAGTAGTTTACCCGTAATGGCCCGTCGAAAAACAGGATATTTTTTGAAAAAAAATATTTTTTTTTTGATTTTTTTTCTTTAACTTTCTTCCACCCATTATCACTAACATTTTATGGAAAAAAATATTTGGCCTGCGGCGCTATAAGGCTGCTTATTTTATGAAAAAATACATTTTAAGAATTTTCGTCACTGAGTTTTATTGTAATAACTCCTAAATTAATTGATGTATGAAAATAAGTTATAGCTCGTTTTGTAGCTAAGACTATGGTAATTAATTCGTTCTTTGACTATTTTCCTATAGCTCTTATAAATTTTCAACCAATTTAGTTTAAATTAATTTTTTTAGTTTTTTAAATGAATTTCGGTTTTGGACCGGCTATTGCGGGTAAACTGCTAGTTCTACGAAAAAATTGACTTAACATTTTTTGTAGAGAATTTAGCAAGGATTATTTTTCTCATAGACTACTTTCTTCTATCTCTTACCATATTCCTACAAAATGCGAAAAACCGCGAAGAGGGACCTTTTCGGGGGGGGGCAGGGGGGGTTGCGGCAAGATTTTGATAGGCAACCCTAGTGCGATGTAAAACCCTATTGGTAAGCTATCATTTGTACCACATTTCGATCAAAAAACAGATACGTCATAAATTAAGCAGCGGGCTCTTGGACTATAATAATGCAATCACTATATAGAGTATAGACTACAGAGCAATTGGATACGGGTATTGTCCGTTTTCTTTCAGAAGTCTTACGGAGCAGACTTGATTTAGTGTTGCTTGATGATGGTTACAGGTATTTTTTTGATACTTTCAAAGTATATTTCAGAACTGTTGTTTAATAAATTGGCCATTTTTTTATTGTTAGAATAAACTGGCAGCATTGTTTATCAAACTTGCGATGGCAGTTTGAAGTAGTTATCGGATTAGTTTTTTCTTTTTCCAACTCGCAAAACCATCCAACCTTTAAAATGATTTCTCTAGGGCTGCTCTGTAATAATTTCGGCATCGTAGGAACAAAATACAGCATGAAATTAACATGACAAGTTGCCCATCCCACCCTATGCTAAAACTATCCAATCTATCCTATGCTGCAACTATCCATCCTATCCTATGCTAAAACATTTGTTCACTAGGGCGAATTTATCGCAGTGTTGCAATCTCTGCCAGCCAACCTATTGAATCTAATAAAGGAAAATCGATAGTGTCAAATATTTTAGAACGTAAGAAAAACCAAGGGAAGAGACGACGAGAGCTTAGCGCGTCGAATGATTGTATATTGAGTAAGTATATCTAATTCAACCCAGTACAATAACTATTGATAGACTCCGTTACGTCATTGCTGTGTATGTGACGTCATCGTGACGTAGTTCACCCAACGCGTTCCATTCACGCTGTTCCCGGGATATCCAACAGAGTAATATTCAAGCAACAACAGCTGATTTATATAATTAAAGATATGGAACGTAGTATGATAAAAACGTGCCTAAATAACGGAAATACAAGCGGACTTATTATAACGCCTTTTTTCTGAATCTACACACAAAACGTCTAGAATATTTAAAATGTACAAATAATAATAGCCTACTACATTAAAATGTACCTACTGGACACTGGACAGACGTAATATTCAAAGCATAGACATAAAAGACTCACGCGGCAGGCACACGTGTGCTGTACAGTGTACGACGTACGTACGTCGTACAGTGTACAATACAGATCGCGATCAATAAGAGGAGAATGTTTTGATTATCATTAGTCATACTCATAATCATAAAACTATAGGTATAAATTATTACACTGTACTTACAGTAGAACTTAGGGACAATGCCAAAATAGCTATGCATACATTCCAATAGAAATCTTGTAACACTCCTCCCCGTATGGAATCTTCGTGTAAATAAACCCAAGCCAAGAATCATTCTCTCACTAATTTTACAATGCTTTTCGTTTCTCCGGAAAAACTATCAAATGTGAATCAACCGACACATACTACCATTGAAATGTGGACAATTCTGTGACGACTATGATTATCGACAGGCATGTGCAAATAGTAATTAGGTTATTTCTCCAATCAACAACATAAACCTCCAACAGTTTTACATTATTTATCGCTTCAGCATTTACTTAATTAAATTGAACCCATTTTCAATTGGAAAGATGCAATGCGTGTTAGTAATATCCTTCTTTTTAACGTACAATGTACACAGAGTACTACACAATTCCTAGCTCTTTAATTCCCCACTGACATCTAGTTTCCCTCCAAAGGCAAATTTACTGGATATAAAAAAAAAACACTTGACACAATATGCTTTATTACAAATGTACTGTATTGCTAATGAATCCGGTCAGACGTTTCTGGAAAGCTGGGAAATAATTTTTCGAGTTTCAAACAGCGACTTCGGCTTGTCAGTTTGATTTAATAAGGGATTAATGCTATGAGATGTTTTAAAATTGTGTACGGTACCTAAAGAATCGTAAAAATAAATGGGGACAGTTTACCTGCATATGAAACAGTACAGTAATTTATGCACGTTATATTTTACAGGCTATGATAACAATAGATAAATAAACAATTTACGCCTTGACACACAACTGCTAGCGGGTAAAAAGAGTTACTTACACGAATTATTATACGAATAGGAATTATAATTTGGAATCCGATAATGTTGACAATTTTTTAAAACTATTTTTTTTTATTAAATTAATATCAGCCAATAGATTGGGAATATAAAAAAAGCAACGTACCTATATTATTTTAATCATTAATATAAGCACCTAATTGTTTGTAAAACTGTTGTATCAAATAAAACATTCAAAAATATTAATAAAATTAACCACTGAAAAGTGGAAGAGCCCAG
Organism: Ceraclea dissimilis; assembly: GCA_963576895.1. Classification (NCBI taxonomy): domain Eukaryota; kingdom Metazoa; phylum Arthropoda; class Insecta; order Trichoptera; family Leptoceridae; genus Ceraclea; species Ceraclea dissimilis. The sequence goes on from OY756374.1 coordinate 5,847,416, forward strand.
CGGTTTGAAGATAACTTCTGACGATGACAGAATTTGAATCGGAGAGCTAAACGATAAAATTGTGAACGCTATTTACTTATTTAAATCGACGGCGTTTTAAGCTCTTTACAATAATAAGTATTGAAAAAACTACGCAAAAATACGAAAAAAACAGGTCTGTCTATATAATTTGTGTGAATACTAAAAAGAAAATGTTATATACACCGATACCATAAAACGACACTTTTACAATTTGCTACAAAACAAATAATAGAGTTCTTATCGACTGTGTATATTATATACAACGCATGATAACTACTAACCTATTTTTACACAAGACTGCGACATATTGTAGGTCATGTAATACCATAAAGTTAGAAACCTATATATTATAACATAATACAGGTCGGGATATACCATCACGCCGCGTACCTTGCAGGGTAGGCAGAGAGGACAGAAAGCCAGACATCCCTATTCTTACAAACACGCCTACCTAGGTAATGTTGTTATTTTATTTCAGTGACCGTAAAACTTTGAAAAAAAATATAGACAAGACGGCTTTATTATATTATACCTTCACTTTTTTTCATAAGAACATAGCGCTGAAAGTGTTTACGTAGCGAAGGCAGTAAAAAGTACACTTTAGCAGCAAGACCCTATATACCTAGTACTAGTACCTACTGAATACTGCTACAATTAATTTGTATAGTTGCCACAATACTGTCGCAACAACACTCACCCCAACATCACCAGGTAGGAACTGTATTGTAGGTGTGGATTCGATCTTTCCCTGAAACAAGAAAAAAAACAAATTAGTATACATCATGGTAAAATGCAAAAATCCATTACAGTAAATAGCAAATGTCTGGTTCGCCTTGGTATGCGTTTCCTATACAATCGCTAAGTTTCATAAAGTACTACTTTCAAAATAAGACAAAATATTTTGACTGTAGCGAAAACTTGGTACTGTAAAGTAGCGTGTCTAGACGATTTAAGGCGAATGGCGGTGCCATATCAAAAGGAAAAGAGAAATAGATCTCAAATATTCACGTCTTATTTTAGGGGTTTACCTAACAAAAAGTGTTTAATCCTCCTTAAATGTTCGTGTCGTATACGTGTATATCGGCGAACCCTGGTACCAAATAGCCAAAGAAATCGGAAAATGCAACTTTGCACCCGTAATCCACTGTGACCTTACACTTACACCGTTTTCAGAATCTAGTAATAGTAATCAACCGTATTTTTTTTACTACCAAAAAAAAACAAGATTTTATGGCTTTACGTCCTAGAAGGGTTTTTCGCGATCTTCCAGACGATACCAAAAACTTACTTACGAGGCGCTTGGATTCCTTCAATCCAATGGCGCCTCGCATCAAGAATAGACAGAATCAAAATTTGTAAAAAGATAATATGATTTCTACTCATGAAGTACTTTCAAGAGATACATTATGTGATATAGGTATGTGGCAACTGGATCCTATCGATCGCCCAGACTGGCCTGGTCCGATCATGTCGGCCAGATACTCAAGGATGGACACGTTTTGTGTAAAAGGAATCGTAGAGCGTGTATGACAAATTGCATGAATGTGACGGAAGCTAGGAGTGTGTTAGGATAGGGCTATCTGATGCTCTGTCCCCTCTGCCTATCCTGCAAAGTACATGGCGTGAGGGTATATTATATAGAGAAAGATTATATGTATTCTGTGAATGACATTATTGATTATAAGATTTCTACGAAAAACTCATCCTACACCACCTACTTGTAGATTGTGTTTTTTGTTTGTCTGACGCCAATCTTGTAATCGTTTTTTCAACTACTTCCTGACTACTTAGAGATCTCAAACTTTGCAAACGTACGTAAACTCGGTGACAATACAATTCTGTACCAGATTGGATCAGCCTACTCCAGGTACAAAAAAGATATAGGGCGTTTAAGGGGGATCCAAGGGTTGTGTTGGGTCATGTTTGGTTTCGTATAAAAGGGCGTTGGAAAAGAAGTCCAGATCGTAAATCAGATTTTATCCGGCTCAAGCCTACACATGTATACAATGTATGTATATAACAATGCGCTTATTGATAACTTATTCTGTAAAAAATATAATAAAATGAGAATGCCGTCACGTCACTGATAGCGACAAGACATTCACTGTCTACTTGCAATAAAAAAAGTTGTACACTATAATATGTCGACTCGCGGAATCATCCGAGAATCTTGGGAGAGACGGAATGTTGGGTTAGCTGGTAGAAATAATGGCATCGCGATAAACTTGCCCAAGTAGACATTTGATACAAGCAACGATATTAATTTTTGGATCAGAATATCGCCGCTCGCTTTTTACTTTGACTAAAGCGACACAGGGTCAACTTTTCAGGAGAGCGATTTAAAGTTTAAAAAAACAGAAAAACCCTGATAACTTTTTTATTTATTAACCGATTTAAATAAATTGTATGGGGGTTTTGTTCATGGATTTTTTTTCTATTTTTTAGTATATAATGTTAATAAATATAGTCTCTTTTGTGTGAGTTAGATGGCGCTTAATCCCTTAATGCATAACCTGATATTTAGTATAATTCGAAATTTATTAATTCAAAACAAGTAAATGACCACTTTCCTTAAAATCATGAAAATTCAAAATGACTAACATGCCATTTGTACTCTTCCACCAAAAAAACAAAATGACTTCTACGTCATTTATGTATATTTTCTAATAATTCAAAATGACTAACACGCCATTTGTACTCTTCCTCAAAAATATCAAAATGACTAACACGTCATTTATATATTTTTTCTAATAATTCAAAATGGCTAATAGAACTTTTTGTGACAAACTGTATCAAGCAGAACGTCTAAATTAGCACTGAAAATAAAATCGTTATAATTCAAAGTGATTAATGCAACCATGTTTTCCAAACGCTTCCAAGTTAAAATGGCTAACACACAAACTCTTGTATTTTATATACAATTTTGTGAGTAATAAAAGCTGAAGATCAATGTATTGGAACTCTAAGTATTCATCTTCATATCTATTTCAAAAAAGAAGGAAAGAAAAAGTTTTCTAAATATATTATTTATAAATATTTCTTAAATATATTCTAAATAGGTATATACGTTCGCGCCCATCGCACACAAAACCAACACGTGTATTGACAATGAAGTTGTTAGTTGAACGACCGATAATAATATTTTCAAACCTTATAATTCTGTTTCAAACATTTTGTCTTAAACTACGACAGATGTACCAAATATCAGCTATCGTTATAACCGCAAAAACACTAAAGTGCAAATTCAATTATAAACAATTAGTTAGAACGATTAACGGATAACATAAAATTAAAAAGTAACAATCCAATGTGACTAATGGCCATTTCAATTAAATTCAGTATTAAGTAGAAATGACTTAAAAGACGTGTAAAGAGTAATACCCAAAATTCAAAAAGTCTAAACGACAACTTAACATTATTTAGTATCATGTAAATGTGACTAAATGAAGGACATGTTTAGATTTAATATTATACGATTTGACTAAAGTGCATCTGTCTAAATAATTTTGATAGGTCAAAAAAGCTAAAGCGCCACTCGCATTGTTTTATGTGTTAAGTTTGTTTTTCTTATAAACCAAACATTCATGAATTGTGAAAATTTGGCAAAACAAAGCGCCATTCGCGATTTATAAGTTGTTATTTTCGTCGCTTTACCTATTTTTTGAAAGATAAAAGTTGGTTTTTTATTTGACTAAACGACCAAAAAAGTTGTCTGATTGACCTTGAACTTGGACCATTCGATAAAGCTCGCCGAGACGATTCCAACGATATATATAACTCATTTTATACCTAAGTGGCGCTTAAGTCAAATTAAAAAACGAGCGGCGATATAGAAAAATGTTTACATGTAATGATTTATACTGGAAGAAAACGCAGAAGTTCATCTAGATTAATAATTTCTCGTGATTTGTTAATTTACTTAGGTTTTTCTTGGAACAGCCGTATACATTTTTCGCTATCAGAATAAAGATAACAACGATAAAAAGGTAAATAAAACTGAATATAAATAAATATTCGCCCTAACGTAAATTGTAAAGTATCTATGATGAGTATCTAAATTTAAATCAACAATAAATAGCTGGCATAACAACAACAACCTAACTTTATTAGGCAGAACGTAGACAATACTTCCGTTACAAACTAACGATCTATTTAATTTATACTAGAAGTACCTACCCAATTATCACTACCTTCATAAGTCTACATGTCCTAATAAAACCTACGCTTAATGATCAGAAAAGTGGCAAAAAAAGATTTGGCCACAGATTTACCTATACCTGTTTAACTAGGTTCACTAGTTCAATCAACATTAAATGCATACTAGTAGGTACTAACTGCAGCCAGAGGAAATTTGATGGCATATCTAGGAAAAAACATACAAGTACTTTTTTCTATCGTCCCGTATGCTTTTGGGGGCGCTGAAGAGGATTTTCCGTTCAGTTTTTCAGATATAACAGTATAATTTAGCCAAAATGCTGGTAATTATAATCTTAACAAATTGACTGTTTTAGATTTTTAATTTTCTTCCCAGGTTTCTTTTAAAAAGGTATTATCCACTTTGTCGTTTACATTCTCATACAAAATTGGAAAAAGTTCAAGCGAAAGTAGATCGATTTTTGCTCAGTGCATATAGACACTTAAAAGGAAATAAAAAATGACGTACTTACATTATTTATTTATACCGCAAAAACTTAATTAGGTACAAGAGACTATTATAAAAGGTGAATTGTATTCGCTATGTCGTTATGTCTAACATTAAATATTACGTAAACATTGTAACAACTTTTTCATAGGATTGTTATCACAAAACAAATTATAAATTCTGATAAAGGTAATGAATGGAATAATACAGTTAGGAATCACTGACAGACCTAAAGAATCATTTTTGTGAAGAGTTTCTAAATTATGTAGGCATTTACTCAACTGTAGTTGCAGGTTTTCATGATGATCCATATGTAGATTTGTTTTTTTTCTGGTTTAATCGTGTGAAGACCTGATGATCCGGATGATCATGATCATCAGATCTTCACACGATTAAGCCCGAAAAGGCAAATCTACTTACTCAACTGTTCGTGGCAAGAGTATTTGCTTGTGTGCATCCAAACTAGCAAAACACAATAAAATGGAGAATTATGTGAGACAGAGTGCATCAGAAATCCATTTTTAATGGAGAATACATTACTAGGTATCTTGACACTGAATGTGTTCACTAGTGTCAATCAGGTATATAAAAAAATATTAAAATCAAGGTTCGTTAAAATTCGATATTTAGAATAGGTAAATAGCGAATAATCACCACTCTAAAATACGGAGTTACGGAACATTAAAATAATTCTCACAATATATGTTTTTTTTAAATAACTTCGAGATCTCGACTCTTTTATCGTCCCGTTTTTGATATAGGTATTTGAGGTTAAATCAAAAGTTTTAAACAAACAGTGATAAATCATTTAAAGCAGGTGTCGTATTAAATGTATTATTATTTCATCATCTAAATTTCACATTGCAAAAAAAAGACCGAATTACAAACATACTAATAAAAATTAAAATACATATAAAAACATGTAATGTCGTGTCATGTGTCTGCATTATTATGTATGCAGAATCTTTGTAGAGGTCGTTACTCGTCCAGGCGCCCAAAGTTCGTTGTCCTAAAGGCATGGTCGTCTGATCCTGACATAGGTATCCCCCTATTACTATGTTCTTATTGTCTTATACACATACAACACGACATAGGCACCTAATATAATATAGTATAGATATCGTATGGCTACACAGTACACAACCAGCCTATGCAGTGTGCACGCTCCATGAATTCCCGCACACCAGGTGATAAGGTGATGGAGGTCATAGACACGATAACAATATTGTATGCACAAAAACATATGAGAAATAGAATAACCGAGTACCTAACTTAATGTTCCGCAATTCAACAATCGACATGTGTGACAGTAACATTACGCTATCATTTATATTTAAGTTTAAAAAATAACCAAGTTAACAGGTGTACAACTAAAATAAATAAATTTTGATTGGAGGACATCTTTGACAAGTAACTATTAACTCATACACATGCATTGAAGATGTTTCCTGGACTTACAATCTAGGTTTATTTTTATAGTACCTCCTGCAGGGTTGTAGTATATCACTAACATTATAAATCAGCGAACCTGGCTACATTTATTGTGGATTATACTAACACGAGTATGAAATTTGGGTACGACAAGCTTCTTACAAGAATCAATCAGTCACACTATCAGTATACACACAAAACAATGTAATGCTTTATCACATGAGATAATAATAATAATATATCTATCCATGAAACCAAAATAAATCGTGAAATAATGTTGATAGCCATTTAAAGGAAAGAAATGGGAGGCTAGTTTAGTAAAAGTGATATTATGTACATAAAATATTAACGCCAAGATGTCCTCGAGACGGAGAGATACCTCTGTAGTCTGTAGTATACCTAACATTGTTATTGACCTCATTTCAAAGTGGCAACGTTTAAATCCAATACAATATTATTATTGAATATTAATTTATTATCCTAGAGCAGTCACAATATAAAGTGAATAGGCATCTTTACAATTAACTAGTAATACGTAACTATATAATATAGAAGTTGATGAAACTTTATTGAAGAAAGTATTATACGAAATGAATAGCAGAATATTGCACCCAAGTGGAAGACAACACCTTTATAAGTAAGTAGGAACAACGTTTTTTTTTATAGTAGGTTGTAACAAAATGTGAATGTGTAACGAAGGGACCGGCAGGTGACGCTACAAAAGGAATAATGCGGAATGAATGGACCAGGTGTTTGAGGCAGATACTGAGATTCGGCCATATTGTGGGGAGACTTTAAACACCTGTGATCAGGAGCACAGCTAATTCAATAATCACAACAAAGAACATCATATATTCCTACTCTGCAATAAAACGAATATAGGTAATATACCTATTTGAAACATGGTTCCTTATCTTATGATTCTTATGAAACATGAATGCCGATTTTTAAGATTCCGAAATTGGCGTCAAATATACATACGTTATTTGTGTTTAAATACAAACACATGTAGGAATCGTGATTACAAATCAAAAGTATAACTGAGGCAACAATATACTTATACAAAACTAACCATATTCGATATAAAACAGTAAGTACATACCTACCTGTTTTAGAATAATTTTAGCAGAGGGATAAATAGGTATGCTGTGGTAGAAGGCCGTGGGTTCCAATGGTTCCATCACCAAGTTCTGTACTATACAAACATGTATTTCAGTTTATTTCGATAAACCCAGAATCACATTATTATTATTTTTTTAATTATTAGAAACTACTGTAAGCCTGGATGGAATTTTTTATTACAAAAAGACATTATAACATACACATTATCAACAATAAACCTCTGAGGTGAGGGGTTATTGTCAGATTTCCCCTTATCAAAATATATACAAGATTATTCATAACTACGCAATCATAATCAATAATTATTTATGAAATTGTAACGTTATACATAAATAAAATAAGTAGACGCTGTATATTTAATTATTATGAGTGGAAAAACAATATCTTTGGATAAGATAATTAAATGTCTGGTAGGTTTTTCCGTCATTTAAACAATACGAACGATGACATCACTATACATTTGAGAGATAAGGTACACTATTTGCATATCAAATGATTGTTTTTCACTAATTTCACCACCTGGTTTAATTTGAAACTATATATTGAGTAACTCAATACACGGGTAGTTGATCATTTCACGTTCGCCGAATTTGTTACCTCTTATCAGAAATTATGTAAAATGCATTGTCCTTAAATGGGCAATAATCTCTCTTGCAAAGCCATGGTAGACATAGGTAAGCAATATGCATCATCCTCTTTATTTTAAAATATTTCGCAGAATCAATTTCGATATTATAACGCCGTAGAAATTTCCAGACTGACATGCACGTCGACGAAACGTTACGAGTAAAGGGGTATTATTGATTCTCAATACTTACCAGAATCGAAATATATAATGAGACATTTCGTTAATAAATAAAATATATCCTTTTAAATCATACAAAGGACGGGCTTATTGCCAAATAGCAATTTCTGCCAGCTAACCCAAAATAGTAAGCATAGTGTACACTGTACAATGTACATCCTACGCCATCGCCATTGTATTAATTTATCCAGTCAAGCATACATACACTGAATAGATACGTGTTTATATTGATTTTAGACAAAATATTACAAACGCAGAAGTAATCCATTAACACTTGCATACATATAGATAATTGAAAAAACTTTACATTTCACTCTAAACTGAATATAACACTAAACTAAATAATAAAATGATGAGGGAAGAAATGGATTTAAGGAGTGAATAGGAACTCAGGAAGGGTTTGTAAGTATTACACATACATTATTTTAGAACATAAGGATTCATACTTAAAATGACTATTTCGCTTCCCTAGTTCAAAAGTAGGACATCTTGAACACACTATGTTTTGAGATAAATGACATTTAAGTTTTTGGCAATAGATGATCATAAACCAAACCGTAATTATCATATATTTTTTCTTCGTATATTATTTTTCTGGTATAAAATTGGGTGTTTTATCAGATTTTAAAGAAAAAAATATTAAAAACTTTTTTTTATACTTTAAATTTTAACATGTCCTTGTTTTGCACCAGGATTTCTCCTAATGTTCTCTATAGTGAAATCATACTTTTAATTAATTAAATTAATTAAAGCATAGCTTTTGATGTAGAAACAGTACATCTAATGATTTATAACCAAATGAGTCCATCTGAATTATAAAAACAATTGTTTTTATTTTTTTATTTTAAGATGTCTGAGTCTTGAACCAGCTCGGGTAGTGAATTTACTGTGTGGAAATATTTTCATACTATTGAAAAAGTATTGTAATTTTTTTATTTATCAAAATATCTGCTATTTTATTTCAGTTAACTAATCTGGAAGGCACTATCTATGATTATAATATCTTAATTATAAACTATCGATCAAATTCCATGGGAATAAAATGTATTTCAGTGACGTCACTAAGACATTTTAACATGTCTGAGTTTTGAAGTGAGTTTGGTGAAGCATTTGGTTCAGAGTCATACTAGGATATTTTTTTCAATGCATTAAAAAAACAGAATTTTGGAAATATTAAAATTAGGAAAGATAGAGCTTTAAAAATGCTATCGAACCTCATATTTAACTCATTTTCACTTTTTTTTAAGATGTCCTACTTTTGAATTGGGGGAGCGATTTCATCTTGTTATTTGCATATGTACATCAGTTTTATTGAGTCAACAATAAAAAAGAATACACGCAGATATTGCGTCACAAACATTCACGCACGACAATTTTTCATTATTAAAAACAACGATTGTCTATTTTGTTTTCAAATGAATAAATAAACGATAACATTGTTATAGACAAGACATATTTAAAGAACTCTGATACATTTTCCTTCTGTTCTGTTATCGCATAAACGATTATCTGGGTATTATATTCATTACCCTTGGTGTAGGTACTATTACATACTTACTCCTATTTTATTGCAAATACACGAGTTCAAGCTTATCACAATCACTATGGACAGGTTAACAAACTCTTTCATTAAGTGACATAAGTATGTAATAGGTAAGGTTTACAACCTATGGGTAGTTACCCCTTCGGGGGTAAAACCACTATTTGGCGTTATGTTTTTTTTTAAGTTTACACACAAAATAAGGAATCAAATTTTATGATCAGATCTCCCAAAATGTTCATCACTAACTGATGCTTAGATGAAGTTCATTCAGAAGTTTGTTCTGGTGGACCTTAAGTCTATTTGGGATACTTATGGTTTTTGTTGGTGCTTATCGTTTTATTTAATTAAAAGGAATAGTATTATCTTATGCATATAACATTAAACAAATCTGTATTTTAGCAAGAATGTTTAATGCCCATTGCCCAAATTTTGGTTAAGAGCTGTGCTGACAATATTTTTCCTTTAAACACTGAAGCAATATTATCTCTCAACCATGGTCGATAAAATTACAATTTACTCATAACGGATCTAGCAATATCCATACAATAGTGACAACTGATATTACCTGATAATAGTGATAATACACAAGTGATAAATTTTACAATTTGTCCTAAAATTATAGAACCACGACAATGAGCCATTATCACTAGAGAATGTTGACATACTCCTAGGACCTAGATAATAAGTCAGTAAATAACTAAACTAGATAGGCACAATATGTTTGGATATTATTTATCACATTTTAATATAAATACATACAGACTTGGGAAATGTATATATTACACCTAATACTTATTAAATATTCATACTTTTTTTAATGCATCTACCTAAACAGGAAGTAAGTCCTATACTTAACAATATCTAAAATTGTTTTGTAATCAGCTATATCTAAAGATATCTATTAATGAGATAAATATCACCAAACATCAGTCTACATCTGGAAAAGTATTAAAAAATTAATGAGATATATATTATCAAATACATGAACCTACACATGCAATAAATAGACATACATTATGAATTAATTGCATACCTAATTCGAACTTGACGAAGAGTTCTAGGATAATTTTACCGACTCTCTAAAGAGATATCTATTCTGAGACAGTATACACCGAATCAGTTTGTGTCAGAGTACTGAAATTAAGGGATGTCTTCTGTAAGGTTTCAATACTACAAATCATTAAAGAACCCGAACATTACTATTTTTTTAATGGACAACAGTAATAGGAACAGATTTGTGTATGGGCGTCCAAAGAAGTGCAACAAATGCACAGCCTTCGCTCAGCACCACTATTCTAACTTACATCAGACAAAATTTGGCTCAACGAGCTCCCGCTGAAGGTAAGGCAGGTGACAAAGAATTAGTCGAATAGAGGTTTTATAAACCTAAACTCAGAGCTGGCTAGAGATGTAGATAATTTATGTTTTCAATACAGTTTAGGTACACATTAGTAATAATAATTACCTAAACTGTTTATATACTATGTAATTATGTGATTTGTTTGTTCAAGGCTATAACTACATATATTTTTGTTTTGATTCACGAAATCCTGCCCCCCCCCCCTTTCGCTCAGAATCAGGATGCTTATGGGAGGCAGTAATATTGTAAAATACATAACTGTGTGCATAGTTTTAAGTGGTTTTTGTATCAATCGTAGACCGAAATAACCAACTCTAGATAACAGGTGCACTCACTGACCTGGAGGTTGTCGAGAGTTTCACATACCTTGGATCCATGCTAAATAACGCAGGAGGATGCGAGGCGGAGATTAGAAGACGGATTGGGATGTCAAAGAACGCTATATGGAATATATGGAAGGACCGAAGTATATCCAGAGGGCTAAAAATTAAATTGGTGCGGTCGCTTGTGTTCTCTATTTTCCTCTATGGGGTGGAATCTTGGACCTTGCGAGCGAGGGACAAAGCTAGAGTTGACGCTTTCGAGATGTGGTATTGGAGACGCATGCTGCGGATCCCATGGACTGCAAGAATGACAAATGCCTCTATCCAACAAGAACTTGGAATCACAACGAGATTGTCATCTCTATGCTTAGAAAGAATTCTCCAATTTTTTGACACATCGCTCGCAGAGGGGGAGATAGTCTCGAGAAACTAATAATCACGGGAAACACGCCGGGACGGAGACCCAGAGGACGATCACCTTTGCGATGGACGGACCAAGTTACGCAGACTATTGCCCCCTCCATCTACAGGGCAGTGCATCTTGCAGAGGACAGAGCTGCGTGGCGGGGATTGGTCAAGCAACGGGTGTTTGGAGATCGTGACCCTTAGCAGTAAGGAAATCGACAGGAGAGACAGTATCAATCGAATAGGTACCATTTCTTTAAAAAATGTATAAAAAGAGAATAGTCATAGACTCTATAATGGGTACTCGAATCACAATAGTGGAAAGTTGCACAGAGGATCTTGTAGAAATTCCAAAAACGTGATGAGCATATACTAAAATGAATATTAACTTCTTCATAGGTACATATTTGAAGCCCATGTTGCACCAGTGACCTTGAAATGATTCCATTCAAAATTCATAATAACAGTCAGCTAACAATAGTATATCTACGTAATTATAGATATCAGTCATTTTCAGGAATCCCTGATATATCATGACATCTAATATTTGTTATGTATTAAAAATTTATATATCATGAGTCATGACACGTATCTTTATCTCGGATCCATTTGTCCAGATGTTTACAAGAATTAGATAAATTATAGCACAAGAGGTCACAGCCTGAGACGATATAGAGGGAAACATCCTGAAACAGACATCGGACTAAAGCCCCTCATGAAGGCAACGATGAGGTCACCCTAGTACAACTTGGTGACACTCCATGCTTAAAGATTCATGTTCTACAACGGAAAGATGTCAAGACCATGGACCAATTAAGAGATGTTGTTGCCGCCCTTTACTGCTCCAGGAGTTTATGCTTATCATCCATAATGCGTAAGTCGGACTTTTGTTACGTACCAACTGATAAATATAATTTCACAGTACGCTTCGAGTGTAAATTGAGGCGAATGTAATACGAACCATGAAAATGCAGCGAGCGAGACGCGTAATGAGATGCAATTGCTGTGAATTAGCAAGATCAAAACCGTTTTGATTTTTCTATGGTTCACCAAAATTTTCTTATGTAGGCACCATTTGATGGTCCATGGACTATCACTTTGACAACCGCTGTTGTAATATGCATGTTACAGGTAATACGTATACCTTCTGAAGATTATTAAAACTTCGTAGCTAAATACTTATAATTAAACCCAAGTAAACTAGGTTTACCTGTTCATCTAGCATTAATAATAATATGTATATATTTCGGTAAAATAAAAACAAATCAATCAAACAAAGACATCTTGGATGGGTGATTTCAGACACCTTGAAATGTGTTAAGTTTAACTGGAGTGAACCGATGGAATTTATAGACTATCTTCAGTTCCTTTTCAATATCTACGCTTAGGATACAATTTCATACATGCGTAACTGCATAATATTATACTGGATAATAAAATATGATACAAAATACCTACACTTGAGGGTTGTGCAACATTCACCATACATAATTTACTATAAAGTAGTTTGTAGGGACTGAAGCATTTACATAATTACCTATTATTATAATGCTGTGGATTATTGTTTTATTGGAAGATACCCAATTATAACTACTTTAGTATGTAATCATACGTTACACTAATTCTGATAATAATTATTCACCAAGAGTCGAGTGAAACGACAATTAACCTGACAGTTCCTTGAGATAAAAGAAGACAACAAAGATTACCTTGTTGACGTGGCGATATGTGAATAAAATAATCAGGTTTATAAATAGCAAAGTATAGGCTGTCAACCTGAGAAGCATACAAGACATTCCCTTTATTGGAAAGGTGTCATATTGGCGAAGCAAATTAAGATTTAGCAATAACAACGACCAACTATAACATGGCGACTGGTGCACTCTGCACTAGCAGTCATGTTGAAACGAACCAGCAATTTCAACGTCTTACAACTCACCATATTTCTTATAAACTCTTCGATGGATCGGAGAGCTGAATCCGTTAACTTGACCATCACCAGATCCTTGGCACCACGATTAGCTGTCTCTGAAGACAGCCCATACTGAACACCTGCTGGTAGGGTCGCCATTTCTCAACACTATTCGCACTTCACAAGACCAGCTGACGTTATGCTAGTCGACACTTATATTTTCTATTAAACACACATTTTCAAAACAATATATCACAAATCACAACCCAATATAACATTTACAAAATAGAAGATAAAAAAATAACACAATATTTAAACATTAAAGATGTATAAACTTGTCACATATGCTAGGCGTATATTTAATTTAGTACACTGAGAGATCGGCGGTCGGCCACAAACGCAGTGGCAGCACCAGCACCACTCGGCTGCGCTCGGCCAAACTCGACTCTATTCGACAAAGCAACAAGATAAACCAATTTCCGAATCGAAGTAAAATAGGTTGCCACCCTACTAAATCTTCAATCGCTAAAATCTGTGATATTTTTTTAAGTACTACCTAACATGCTGCGACTGCGATGAATGAATAATTACCTATACCAGTTCATAATAAACTGCAGATTTACATTCCCCATTAGGTACATCATACGTTGGTATTAAGTATTTAGGTAAATAAAAAATTAATAGGTAGTTATCTTGGAGACAAGTGAAACATCTAATAAGGAAATCGATAGAGTGGCATAGACAGATAGATACGTTCGCTGAAATACCATTATCTGAGTCATTGTTTTCCATCTGAAATATATTTTGAGGTTGGAGATGAGGTGAAAAACTGATGACGATTCCATTCATGTAAGTACATGGTTGGCGCAGTTGGTTGGAGCGGCTGTTTCTCAAACCGGAGGTGCTGGGTTCGAACCTCGGAGCTGGCGATCTATTCCACACCTAGCAATACAGGCTTTTATAATCTAGTAAAATATTTGGGTTTGCGTGTGCTGTGCAAGCTCAGATGCTTAAAAAATAAGATGGATTGATGTAAAAAAAACAAACGCCATCAATTTCTAACTGACAAAAGTGCCTTTGTTTTCTTTGGAGATGGAAAAACACTTCGCCACAATATTTTTGTACTCTGGTAGATAGTGGTGAATTCAATTGGTGTCAACGATGGAGACATTGCCAACCATTCTCATGAAAATCGAAAACACGTTTTTGTTCGACTGTAAAAGTGAATCAATTTGGCACCCGTCGAACATAAAGACGTGTTCAGTTCTGAGCTCAAAATGAACTTTACTCAATCACATGAGATGATTAGGACCTCTGCTATCTCCAAAACAGTAAATTTTATCCATGTTTTCCGGAACTACTGTTGTCTATTGCCTTCCACTTCGAGGGTTACCTAATACCTATCATTGAGTCTTTGACACCTTCCTATTTCCGTTAAAAAAGGTCATGTTTTAGGTTGGAAGTTTTGAGCCGACCTTCGTAGATATGCATTTACTACAACTTGTCAGACAGCTTTTAAGTTAATTATATTATGTCGCTGTGCTAAGTTGTAATAAACACACTCCAGACCAAAGAGATTACATATTAAGTATATTAAGTACTAGAGGTCTGGTTCTATGTATTTTCAATAGAACGGAAGTGACGCAATTTCATACACGGCACTTTTTGGTATTTTAGAGTCGCAAAGCTCACACTATTAACAAGATATCAATAATTAAAACTAAAACATCTTTAAAACTATCGTTTTAGTCCTAAATAACGTTAAAACTAATACTTACAGTTTTTAACTGCAAGAGCAAAATTTCAAAACCGTTGCCCACAAACTGTCAAAATTTTCCATACGATTTGACAGTTTGTGGGCACCACTTCTAGCATTGAGTACTCTGTCTAGGTAGTATTTAATATATTATGTCGCTGCTCCAGACGGATAGCGCTACTTTTTCGCCAAATAATGTTTTTTTTTTACCTGGCAATGATAATGTGACGATAAGCTAAATCATCGACACCTCCAGGAGTTTGCGCATGCGTCACATAAGGTAGGTAGCGCCGAGGCCACCGCTATACAGGCCAGCCCAACTGACATTTATCGATGATGTCACCAAGATTGGTAGGGAACCTATATAAGTGTAGGAAGACTTAGGCCCAGTTGCTCGACAAATAGTATCACAGAACACATATACTCTCTAACGAGAGAAGAATGTCAACTTCATAGAAAATATATGCAAACACGAAAATGACAGATCTCATCTAGCTTTCTCTCTCATTCATTTCATGCCCACATAAACAATGGCGCCAGGCGCCTTATTAAATTGATTATTGAGGTTTTATACGGATCAATACGCATTAGCGATTAAAAATAGTTGTACTCTAATACAAAAGCGGGACATATCCATACATCCCATTTTTACACTACAATACAACTATTTAATCATTAATGCGCACTAACCCTTTGGAAATAAGTATAATAACCAAAGAATTAAAATGCAGCAGTAGGTATGACATTGGCATTTATTTTAAGTAAATAGTGCATACATATTGTATAAACATTACATAGAGACAAGTAAAAACATGTTCAAAAGAACCATTAACAAAAATAATACGAAATAATGAGTCAATCAGAGCGTTTCAGCAACTTTTTGATTGAGGAATTTCAGTAAGTAAAGATTGCAGTCGCGTGTCATAATTTCTCGAACGAAATTTGTCACAGATGGCTTTTCCGAACCTAAAGTTTGTGAAATCCAGAATATTTCTCACAAAACTATAACACAGAACAAGTTACACGAGTCTCTGGTCTCGACAATAATTGAATATAGAACAAGTCTCCATCATAGAATAAGTCTCCATTTTTCACACACAAACGAGTACGTACTCGTATATTTCTCCCAAACACAGGATCCCGAAATGACGAATCGTATGTCTCGCAAAAACACAAAAAAGGAGTTTATATTTTACACAAACCTAGTTCAAAACAATGTAATAATACCGATCACGAAACAAATTTTGGAAAGACGACGCCAGACGACGCGACAGAAACAGTAAAAAAAATATGGCCGCGTGTTGTTTACAAATGGCATTGGCGTTGTATTGCCAGCTTGCAAAATGTAAAAGACTTGTATAATATTTCTCGAAATCTGGTTTCTTAAAAAGAAATAAATATTAATTCACCCATAAAAACACCGCATGATAACATAATAATATATTTATGTTTTTAATATTCACTCTAAAGTTCATATTTCGGAATTATTTCGATTACACGAGAGATTTTGGCCTCCCGGATACCAAAATGACAGGTCTCTTGTGTGTAAACACATCGGAGACGCGAGATATCTCTCGATACCGCGCGCCTCCTGAGACGGTCTGCGCACGCAAGTCTCGCGTCGTGTATTTTACATATTTTCGTCTCAGGGGACGCGTCTCCGGTCTTTTGACAAGTTCAATTTTAATCTGAGGTCTCTTGGAGATGTTTGCAACTGAATTGGATTGGCGCGCGTTGGCACGTGGTTTTTGTATTGATATATAATTTTAAACATTCCTGCGATTGTGACGATATTAGTACATTGTTAATAATAAAATTGTTAGTTGATTATAATTATAATATTATTTTTAAATAATGGCGGATTAATAACAGAGTTGCATTTGCATTTGAAATATGAATACAGTTGTGAAAAATACATTAAAATTACGTGTTTTGTTATTCCCTCCATGTCCTACAACATTTATAGCAAACTATGTAGTTACCATTTCACCCTTTAATATTCATCGAAGGAACATGAGGAGGAAACAAAATTTCGCTACTCACAATGGTTTCGGGTATGTAGTGCATACCGATACTTGCTTTGGCTTATGTCACTGATGTCATAGGAATGGTGTACATTAAAAGAAGGTCTAATTAAGTATTCTATTTCATTTACTAACGCAGAAAAGGAAATATACACATACGCATGTAAGTAAAGTACCGACCGACATATGTACATTACTGAATCGATAAATAATTTCAAAGCGGTATATAATTATATTTTTAAATCAAAATACTCGTAAATACATGACACTAGAGTATGTACACAAAACCAAACAGCATTATGGCGCCAAAAATACTAATAGAATGAATGCAGCAACAGACCAAAGTCTCGCGTCTCGAGATAGTCCCGTGTATTTTAGAATTTGATGACAGGAGGCGATTGTCGGCCATTTTTACTAGAGATGCCGTCTCTAGAGACGAAAATCTCCCGTCGTGTATTTCACTGAAGAGGCTGACGCCATTTTGTCAGTGCCTGGAGGCGCGTCTCCTGAGACCCCGTATATCCACACCTTTAACGGATAAAGCCATAGACAAAACTTGACCGCCGCCGTTTTCGGTACTAGCTTTTTCGCTAGGTATACTCCATTATTTCCCAACGTAAAGTACACTAATTTACCATTTAATTACATAGGTTATATTCCAAAGGTAATTTCCACACTGATCATATAATTGTGTTCAACCAATATGACACTCAATCATATGTTTGCAAGTTTGCAAAATGGCGTCCACCATAGATTTGTCATAGATAATAGAAGGGGCTCAATGTTCAATCATAGAGATAGGAATAGTAAGAGTGTTTGACAACCTGCGCAGTAGACAGTTTCGTAGGCCAACATCTTGTATGGGGCGGCCACGTGAAGTGTGGCAAAACGTATTTTTGTGTACTAATATTTGTACGAAATTTGAACTCCCCTCAGCGATAATCCGTGATTTTACTATTAAAAATCAATTATTTGCCTCTTTATCAATAGTACTGGACTGTCCATACAAACCCACGCCTCAAACGTGTTTGTTTTGCCACACTCCATGTGATAGATGTTGGCTTATGCGCAGAACACCAAAATAGAAACGTGTGACACTCTGATTTATGGTATCTCTATGTGTTCAATAGTTCTTCTCACCTTTATATAAATAGGTTCCTTAAAGCGAAGCCTGCGATAGTATAGTACAAGCCTACATCCTCGAATTCCATCACCACCATGATTGGTGACGTCACCTTGTTTCGATTGTTTCGGTGACAAACACCTTGTCTCGGTGACAAACACTTGAACTACGGAATATTTTTTCCCATACAATTTTGATAGTGTAATCATCGTCAAAAGTCAGTTGGACATGGCCTCTATGAACAATATGGCGGTGGCCTCGCTTAAAGATTGGGAGAAAATGTATGGAAAAAAATATTCCGTAGTTCAAGTGTTTGTCACCGAGACAAGGTGTTTGTCACCGATACAAGGTGACGTCACCACTCATGGCGATGATGGAATTCGAGGACGTAGGCTTGTACTCTACTATCGCAGGTTTCGATGGCACATCACATAAAAACCTACTTCGATAATCAAAGGTTTCAATATTCGCTTCCTTCGAAGTAGGTCTGTGTTCTTGGGAGGTAATGTTTTTGTTTTTGACCGTCTGTTTCTTGGGTTTCCATCAAAACAGGCATTCTATACATAGAATGCCATGTGTATGTCTTCTAGACGTGTAGTCTAGTCATATGGTGTTTTCGCGGAGAAAAAAACACAGTAGTCTACTTCCGTTTCATACTTTACGTATTTGGGGGCGCTGAATTCGAATTTCAACTTTGCCACCTCGTAAACGTGATGCGTTCTGAGATATTCGAGAAAAACTCAGAAGAAAACGTTCTTTTTAGAGACTTTCGCTCATAACTCGAAAAGTATACATTTTAGTGAAAAGAATCTCGAGACAAGAATAAACTAGAGTAAATTTCCTACAAATAGCGATGACATTCATTTTTCTGAAATAAACCGCTTACGCGCTACTATGCGCTAAAAAAGGGCATAAATTCCACTCTTTTTTAAAAAATATTTTCTCTTTTAATTTATTGACTATAACTCAAAATATATAGACTTTTTTGGAAAAAATTGTTGTACATAAATAAAGTACACTATATTTTCTACAATTAATGCTACGAAGGTTTCTGAGACAGACTAACCTCTATTACGTTAGAGCGCATTGAAGTTCACTATAGTACATTAGAAGCAAATTCTTCATTATTTAAAATGGATATATAACATTAAAAAAAATTAAAAAATCTACTAAACTTCCTTGATGCTATAAACACAAGGCTGAAATTTTTATATTTAAATGTTTGCTACCCCTCAATAGCGATGGGTTGGTAGAAATTTGAGAATTCCTTAGAAACAAAAGCTCATTCTCCAGTTTTCTGTCCATAATGTGAAAATTAAAAACAATAGGGACAATTATACTTAGACAAAAATAGAGTACATTTTATTATCTATGAACTACCTTAATAACTTTTTTTAGTCAAATAGACGATTCAGCAGCCAGAGTCCGTTAAAAATTTTCCATATCTCGAAAATATTCTAAAATTTCTACTTATTTTGGTTTACTGCCTGCAAATAAGAATCTAAACATTTTTAAGAAACAAAATGTGAAAATTCATTAAATTTCCTACAAATTATGTCTCTTGCGTTTTCGCTCAGGCGAACTGGTTCGCTGTTAAAATGCAACGATATTTGGTATAAAATCGTATATTAATTAAGCGTTGATAATACGAACTACGACTATGTATACGTTACACACATACCATAGTCGTAGTTCGTATTATCAACGCATAATTAATATACGATTTTATACCAAATTTCGATGCATTTTAACAGCGAACCAGTTCGCCTGAGCGAAAACGCAAGAGACATAATTTGTAGGAAATTTAATGAATTTTCACATTTTGTTTCTGAAAAATGTTTAGTTTCTTATTTGCAGGCGGTAAACCAAAATAAGTAGAGATTTTAGAATATTTTCGAGATATGGAAAATTTTTAACGGACTCTGGCTGCTGAATCGTCTATTTGACTAAAAAAAGTTATTAAGGTAGTTCATAGATAATAAAATGTACTCTATTTTTGTCTAAGTATAATTGTCCCTATTGTTTTTAATTTTCACATTATGGACAGAAAACTGGAGAATGAGCTTTTGTTTCTAAGGAATTCTCAAATTTCTACCAACCCATCGCTATTGAGGGGTAGCAAACATTTAAATATAAAAATTTCAGCCTTGTGTTTATAGCATCAAGGAAGTTTAGTAGATTTTTTATTTTTTTTTAATGTTATATATCCATTTTAAATAATGAAGAATTTGCTTCTAATGTACTATAGTGAACTTCAATGCGCTCTAACGTAATAGAGGTTAGTCTGTCTCAGAAACCTTCGTAGCATTAATTGTAGAAAATATAGTGTACTTTATTTATGTACAACATTTTTTTCCAAAAAAGTCTATATATTTTGAGTTATAGTCAATAAATTAAAAGAGAAAATATTTTTTTAAAAAAGAGTGGAATTTATGCCCTTTTTTAGCGCATAGTATCGCGTAAGCGGTTTATTTCAGAAAAATGAATGTCATCGCTATTTGTAGGAAATTTACTCTAGTTTATTCTTGTCTCGAGATTCTTTTCTCTAAAATGTATACTTTTCGAGTTATGAGCGAAAGTCTCTAAAAAGAACGTTTTCTTCTGAGTTTTTATCGAATATCTCAGAACGCATCACATTTACGAGGTGGCAAAGTTGAAATTCGAATTCAGCGCCCCCGAATACGTAAAGTATGAAACGGAAGTAGACTACTGTATTTTTTTCCTGAAAATGCCATTAAATTTGCTCTCGTTACTGCACTAGTGACTTCTCAAAGTTGCATGTCACAGAACATCGCATCACATTTACGCCATCTATGTTTAAGTAACAAAAGTTTTATTTCCAAAAATACCCGTCCATTTACACCATTTCTCAAGAGATGTCTCTACATACTTTTACTGTGTACCGTACCTACATTGCGTTTCACCTTACTTGTCACACTTTTTGTATAGAATTACTATGTAGCCAGTGGCCAAGTTATATGAAACAAGGAGTACAGTAGAAGTCCGATAATCCGGCACGTTCGGGACCGGCTCGGTGCCGGATTACCGGAAATTCCGGTCTATCGGGCGGTGCCCCTTCTTTTTAGTGTAGGTACTTAATTTTTGTTCTTTGTTTTTTTTTAATACATACATACACAAATCGTAATTATAAGAACAATTAGGTTAATAATTAAACTACAAATACAGTATGCAAATCAGTGGAGTATATAGGTGGGGGCCGAGGGGGCCCGCCCCCCCCCCGAAATGTCGAACAATTCTTTAAAAAACGTTATTTTCAAAACATGAAAGTTACTCAAGTTCATCACTTCACCCATTTTTCTAAAAAATTTCTCCTGCGGCGCTACTCTTCTTTGTATTTTCTGCACATAATATTGATATCAACCTTAAACACGACCTTTTTCACTTACATTCGGAAAAAAATTTTGCCTGCGGCGCTATTAATTTTTATACTGTACGTCTATCTTCAAATTTTTGTTATCTCGACCCCCCCAAAGTGAAATACTAGATCGGCCCCCCCCCCGAAATGAAATCCTATATACGCCACTGATGCAAATACAACAAAGTTTATTTTACATTTCATATAATGTTTCAAAAAAGTCACGAATGTCTTTTGTTTTCTTGACTTTTGGCGTTTAGTATAAAATTTATTTCTAATGATATGGAAATCAATAATTTCTGAAGCACTGTAGCTAGTACTAGCCTCAGCAAAAGAGATCCGGAGCGATGCCGGACTATCGGGCATTCCGGACTGTTGGACGGTTGTCTCGTTAGAGAGTATATGTGTTCTGTGGTTGGATGCCGGACTAATGGACTTCTACTGTAGTAGTTTTTCAAATTTTGTAACGGCAATACTGATGTGTTCTGTGATTGGCATGTGATTGGTAGCCCTGATTGTCGAATCTTGTCATGAGATTTATGGTCAAAGGTCCGCAATATTTGGCAATATTCTCACATTGTATCTTTTACAAGTAACCTACAATGCCGAAAATATTACAGAGCGCCGCTAGAGAAATAATTTTAAAGGCAAGATAGTTTTGCGAGTTAGAAAAAGAAAAAAATACTCGGATAATCCCTTTAAACTACCATTACGGGTTAGAAAAACAATGTTGCCAGTTTACTCTAAGAATCCAAAAATTGACCATTTTGATTAAACAGCACTTCTAAAATATAATTTGAAAGTAGCGAAGAAATATAACCATATCATTATCACATCAAGCAACAGTGAAATATGTTTGTTTCGGGCATGGATTTATAATACTAGTAAACTGGATGGAAAACATAGGTGTTTGTCCATACATTCTGTTCGGTTCTAGGGAAAAATGGCCAGTTAGGCAAAAGAAGCAAAATGGAGGATTTTCCATACTAAACGGGCATCCTATAATAGGTAATAATAGGCTCTTGGCCGACTATTGCGGTTCTAGGGAAAATGGCCAGTTAGGCAAAAGAAGCAAAATGGAGGATTTTCCATACTAAACGGGCTATATGAAACTGCGGTTTTCACATGGATTTTTGGTTTTCACTGTTTATATTTTAACTGAAAATGAATTATAGACATCATATTGACATAATTATAGGACCAAGGGATGTAAATATTCCGTTAATCAGAATTTATGAGCAATTTTATAACACAGGAAACGGCACACGGTGGAAGTAAATTAAATTACTTTTATTTATTTTTCTTATTCTTTTTTTCAGATTTTCCTTTAAGAATTAAACCTTATGCATCGCTTAAGAAAAAAAATGAGAAAAAATGTGTTTTCAGTAGTTTCCTATCACTAATTATGATATTGAATATCACGGATGTGAAGACATTTTAAATATATCATTTATTATGTAGGAATTTACTTTTTCATATTTTTTGTCATTTAAAGCTAATGTGTATGTATTTATGAATTTTCGTGCAATGTTTAATTTATGTTGTAATTAATGACAATAAAATAAATGTAATTTAATTTACTTCCATCGTGTGCCGTTTCCTTTGTTAAAGAAATTGCTTATAAATCCTGATTAACGGAGTATTTACATCCCTTGGTCCTATAATTATGTCAATATGATGTCTATAATTCATTTTCAGTTAAAATATAAACAGTGAAAACCAAAAATTCATGTGAAAACCGCAGTTTCATATAGCCCGTTTAGTATGGAAAATCCTCCATTTTGCTTCTTTTGCCTAACTGGCCATTTCCCCTAGAACCGTAATAGTCGGCTTAGAGATGAATCCAGTTTACTAGAAGTATTATACATCCATGGTATAGATAGAAATCTCTTTGGTTGTCACCGTGTTGGGAGAAATATTTTTTCAATATGGAAACACCGGACCGTATACATTTTTTGATGACGTCATTAGTTCCACGTTGGAAGTTGCGCGAAGGGGCTGTCTCTTTGACGTTGATCGTATTTCTAAACAATTATTTACCTTATAATTAGTGTTATATGCTCCCATAATCTTGACTTGTGCGTAAAGAATCCTCGTATACATTCTACGCGGATTTGGGTACCTTTGTGGTGTTACACAAAAAAGTGCAACGTAAATTAGAGCAATGACATTTGGCTGCTTCTGTCAATATGTCAGCCAACAGTAGTAATGACATCGACGATATTATGAATTATTTGATGAAGAAAGACGGTAATATTAAAATGGAACCGTCTCGTATGGGATATGATGAAAATATGCCCGAACAATTTTTGGTAAGTACTCAACTCTAAAATGTAAATAACTAATTGCAGTTATTACGAGTGTGACCTTTCTCTTAGCATTGTCTGACCTAATATTGATATCATTGGTTGTATGTAGATAGGTACGGAGAGGGGCTGGAGTGCCCACTACTCACTACGCTACTCATACCGGTCTGCGCTACTTTCATCGCGATTTTAGAGCTGCCAGCCGACCCGGCCCATATACCGTTATAATTTCACGTGCCTTAATTAGATATTAAAATAAATCCCCTGTATTACACATCCAGGTAGTTGATGTAATAATACGTACTTCGCATTACTCCGTGTTCTGATATTATACACCTGTATAGACTACAGCACATTCTATGTAATGATTGATTAGTGTCTTTGCTTATCTCAAAAGGAGTTAACACATTGACAAAACACAAGCACATGTCTTGTATGTGGCATATGGATAATTAAGTGTACCTCATATAGTGGTGTATTATTGTTAAATACTATTATATAAACCAGAAAACATATAAAGAAGTAAATAAGCATTGAAATATATGGTATTATAGTGTTTTGTATATGGTGAGGTGTCAATATGGATTACAGTTCTGCAAAGATGGACCTCATGTCCTTACTAGAGGTACTGTTATTTTATCTTATAATTCTGTTCTATGTAAATATAATGCGTATGAAATAATTATATCAACTTATATGACAACCTGACTGGGCTCATCGTGAAATATATTTTTCTTACAATACAGTCAAAGTACACTTAGCGGGATTAAAAATTGTCTGTTTTTTTTTGTACACCACACCTGGCAACCCTAGTAGAATTTTACATTACTGGGATATATGGTGATAGAGTATAGCGGTAAATGGATGCATTCTTATTCCTCCCAGATAGAAAACCGAGTCTCAGCACGACTACATAAACGAATAACTCTGTGGTCTAGCTGGATGCCACCAATAGAACCTTTTAAACAGGATTGATATGCCGAGGACAGTTCAAATTATTGTATTGTTTTCCTAGAATAGATTGTGGTTACCGTATAAAAATGATTCATTACATTTAGTATCCCCTGTGTACACAGAATTATCTCAATATGGTTTACCTCTTCCTCAGTTGATGTGATATTATTTAAGATAGTTTTCATAATTTTTTATTATTTGTAAGCTGTGTGTGTGAGAGAGAAGTAAACTTTACCAGACATATCAACCTAAACACAAATTGCATTTGATTTTGTTGTCGTCTGTTTAGTTTCTGAATATTTATCGGTGTATGACAAATTGTACAAGTGTGACGGAGGCTATAGTAGTGTGTGTAAGCATGGGGCTGTCTAGCGCTCTGTCTTCTCTGCCTACTCTGGAAGGGATGTGGTGTGAGAGTAGATAGATTGTTTAGAATATCACACCAAGAATTTGTAACCTGGGGAGTGAAGAGAGTTTTGTTTATCTGAGTGCATTGTGATTTGTAGTGACTGTTGTGTATTGTATTTGTATGGTTGTATAGGTGTAGATAAATATGATTGTTTAACTGTGTATAATCAATTGAGTCTGCTCTCTGCCTTTCTCTACTCTGCTTTAAATACTTTCTACCCAAATGCCATTCTTATTCATGGTAAGTTGGTACACATCTGTGCAATGACTGAACAATCAGATATAAATATAATGCTTGGTAGGGTGAAATTATCGTTAAGTTGTGATTCCTACCAGTTAACCCTTACATCTCTTAATGTAAGGAAATCGGTCATTTAATAGTCCAAGAGCCCGCTGCTTAATTTATGACGTATCTGTTTTTTGATCGAAATGTGGTACAAATGATAGCTTACCAATAGGGTTTTACATCGCACTAGGGTTGCCTATCAAAATCTTGCCGCAACCCCCCCTGCCCCCCCCGAAAAGGTCCCTCTTCGCGGTTTTTCGCATTTTGTAGGAATATGGTAAGAGATAGAAGAAAGTAGTCTATGACAAAAATAATCCTTGCTAAATTCTCTACAAAAAATGTTATGTCATTTTTTTCGTAGAACTAGCAGTTTACCCGCAATAGCCGGTCCAAAACCGAAATTCATTTAAAAAACTAAAAAAATTAATTCAAACTAAATTGGTTGAAAATTGATAAGAGCTACAGGAAAATAGTCAAAGAACGAATTATTTACCATAGTATTAGCTACAAAACGAGCTATAACTTATTTTCATACATCAATTAATTTAGGAGTTATTGTAATAAAACTCAGTGACGAAAATTCTTAAAATTTAGTTTTTCATAAAATAACCAGCGATATAGCGCCGCAGGCCAAATATTTTTTTCCATAAAATGTTAGTGATAATGGGTGGAAGAAAGTTAAAGAAAAAAAAAACAAACTTTTTTTTTTTTTTTTCAAAAAATATCCTGTTTTTCGACGGGCCATTACGGGTAAACTACTAGTCCTATGAAAAATTGACTTAACATTTTTTGTAGAGAATTTAGCAAGGATTATTTTTGTCTTTGACTACTTTCTTCTATCTCTTACCATATTCCTACAAAATTTGAAAAACCGCGAAGAGGGACCTTTTCGGGGGGGGCAGGGGGGGTTGCGGCAAGATTTTGATAGGCAACCCTAGTGCGATGTAAAACCCTATTGGTAAGCTATCATTTGTACCACATTTCGATCAAAAAACAGATACGTCATAAATTAAGCAGCGGGCTCTCGGACTATAAGGGTCAAAATCGCATGAACAAAAATATGAAAAAATGTTAAAAATAGAGTCCTTTCCATTTCTTGTCACAGTAATTCCCTAGATTTTAATGCACATTATCGATACAAAAAAAAAATCTCTGCGACTTTTGAAAAACGAGTCGCTATCTTTTGGAAAAAAGATTAGAGGTGTTCCTCACAATTTTTTTTGAGAAATCTATACAAGGTATAAAAAATCTTTGCTATTCATTACCTAAATAAAGGTTCAATGCATCTACTCCATTTTTTTCCAAAGCATATTTAGTAAGGTTGTCGATATCTAAAGTCTCCCGTTTTTAGAAACTTTTGAAATGTCAATATGCCTACTCTTATAAATCTATTATTAAATAGGATTGAAGTGTGTGGTACTCTATTCCCTCTCCCTACTACTGTGATGGGATAGATAGTTTCTAGTAGTGGTTGATAGTTGATTACAATTTTTTTATGCAATAAACTAAAATTTAAGTCAGGAAATGTGGAGTCATTATATCCATAATGGTTTGAGTCCTTTGATTCTACTTTCTATATGCAACTCAGCCATACATCATCGTAATATCAAAAAGTTATTAATAAATTTTCCTGTTTTTCGTGTGAAATTCTCTTTCAGATTTTCTGATAAGATAGTACACTGTATTTCAATGCCTGTATGTTTGTGACGAGTCATAGATTTTTATCAGGATTTATTTTCCTAAATGGCACCATAATGATTTTGTTTACCTGGTTTATATATTATACTAATGCTACCTTGTTTCACAAGAATTGCATATAATGTAGTCATTATTTCCTCAGTATTGTATTGTTGTTTCCCATGACTCATTCCATCAACAGTACACACACATATAATACAAATACATATAATACAAATACATATAATACAAATGACTGTACCTACTGTGCAAAATACATTCATCCATAATTATACCTGTCCAGGTAGCAAGTATACATCATTGTTTGTTTACTTTCTTCTGCTATGTTTAGAAAATATCATATTATTCATCAATTTTACATTGTCAAAACAAAATGACTGATATTGTGTTTTTTTTGGCACACATTTAAATATGAATGGACACACTGCATTATTGTTTTGTATTAGGCATTCCATCCTTATCAGCTATGCTCCTTAAGATGCTACCTCCTATTGTTAGTCCTATCTATTTCCTGACTTTTTATCAAATTCAAGTAGATTGATAATGATCCTAGGAATATAAGACATAACTTGTAAACAACAAATTCCACGTAACTTGTATCTGCGTACATTATGTAGGCAGTATTAACAAAATTTGCGAAGTAAATAAACTGAGTAATAATTTTGTTCACTCTACGTCCCTGCATCCATGTCGTAAAGAATCCAAAACACCTATGTGTAGACATAACTGACATAACAACAAACAATTTTGTAACTCAAATGTAATATTGTCTTAATGTTTAGGATGATGCCTGGCCCTCAAGTCCCGATGATTTGCTGGACAACATCTTCTCCTTGGACGGTGGTCCCCTGATGGAAGATGGACCTGTGGATCCTGTGCACATGGATCAGGGAAACCTCACTCCATCTGACAGCGGCCTTTCTATGGATCATTCTGACTTGTAAGTTTTTACTTGAATATTTCAGTTGTAATGTATCTACTATGCTACTATGTTCTTTGTAGTCATCTGGATGTTATAATCTCTGGATATTCATTAAGCAAAGCGCTCTATAATTCTTATTTTGTTCACAGTGACATGTTGTCTCTCTCTCCCCTGCTGAGTGCAGATTATGACAGTGGAGATGGAGGACACCTGCTGCCTTCATTGCCCCTGCCCTCTCCTCTGCCATCCCCTCTCTCCTCCATGAGCCCCTCACCCCCTCCTATGTTCCCCAACCCCCAGCCCCAGCAGATATTGCAGCAAGTCACACAGCATCCCGTTATACACATCACAGAAAAACAACAAAATATACCGAGTGGTGAGTTATATTATAATTGTCTTCAGTGTGCAATCAATGTTATGTTTGAGAACTAACAGAAATTACATTTACCGTAAAATTTGTTTGTAAAAATTAAAAAACCACTAATTATTAGTAGCTACCTACATGCAGTGTTGTACAAAGATTTGTAAATACTGATATTTCAGGCTCAATGTTTGTATTTTAAGCGTCACGCATCTGAGCCTAATCCTATGATATCCGTGATATCTGGATAAGTGAGTTTTTCCCAGTTTGAGGAGTTTATATGTGAATCATGAATGATAACATGTAGGTTCTCCCGGCTGATAATACTGAGAAGTGTGTTGGCAAGTCCCATCTTCGTGTAAAAAATTGGCATCAACAAACTAGCACTCGGAAACAGGAGAACTTAAGTAATGTTTGCATTCTCCCAAAGCATTAAAAATAACTTTGTTTCTTGTGTAGTATACTAGTGTATTATAACAAAGATTAGATATGTTTATCAGCTTCGTCAGTTATCGTAGCGTCCAGCAGAGCGCAGGGCCTCTCCATTACTACCTTTTACAGCTACAGCCTTAAGTGGTAAAATGGTGGTATATTTTCTCCACAAGTGCTACCGCAACATCTCTCCTTAAAATTGAGATGATGGACACCCAAGGCTGCGTAATTTGTACCCGACTCATATTTATAGATGGCTATAATTCATGTGTCCTAGTTGGGGCAGCTTACTTATGTGAATTTGAATTAGTTTGGAAATTTCAAATTTACTCTTAGCTCTGTTTGTGTAACATTAAGACAGTGTAGATATCATAGTAATTTTTGTACATTTTGTTGAATGGAATGAAACTTTAATTATTAATTTCCAATAAGTAAATATTGTTTCAAGTGTTGCTTGGTTGTGTCCTTGTACTTAGTACTGAGTAGTGAGTACATTCATTATGTCACATATGGCATTCCTGCATAATATTGTAATCATTAATATACAATATATTTAGGGTTATAAATAAACTACAGTAAGTGCCAGATATTATGAAGGAAATTATGATTCTACTAAGAGGCTAATTCACTATTTTATGCTCACAAATGGACATTATGTATGTGAATGACATTATATTTTTTATCTATATGTATTAGCGGGTACATTAACGGGTACATTAGTATGTTATTTTTTTAAATCTATGTTTCATTTCATATGTCAAAGTTGGGTTGATTGGCAGAAATCGCCAACAGGCGATAAATCCGCCCTTTGTGTGTAAATTTATGTGCAATAAAGTTTTTATTTATTTATTTATTTAATGACAATGTAGCTTTTCTGTTGATGAAGTTTGTTTATATTTGACATTTTACGTTTCATATTAATTTTCTTGCAAACATCCAGAACAGTTTTGTTCACTTGTGGAGATACCTAAGAATCGGATTCCCAGCGAGTCACCTTTTGATTTAGGATTCGGTCAGACACAATGCAATAAGAATATTAGGTTCAATTTAGTGCTGCTTAATAGTGTCATTTTTCTTAACTCTTCGTCATCAATAAAATGAATCTTACAAAATTGTTCACTAGGTAAAACTTGACCAACACATGCATAACTCATTTTGATTTGAAGTGGCTTGGCATATAATGTCATCAACAATAAACTTGTATGATTGTGGTAGGTGGGTTTATTTATGTTCTGAATCAGGAACGCTAGTCTTCTAGTATAGTAAAAAAATCGCTTATTATCGTGCAAGCGATAGGGGAGGGGGACTACTTCTGTTCTGACTTTACTACTAGAAAAATTTACCTTAGCCACTGTTATAGACGCAATGGACTTACTTTGTATTTGTAATTAATAGAAAAAATGTTGTTGCATAATGATGATAAAAAATTTGTTTAAAAAATAATTTGTATGTCCCCTTTATTTCACTTTCTAGCTAGTTATCGTTTTATTATTTAACAATTTATATATATACACTTTTATATCATTTATTGATCCATTAATTTTCTTATCAAATATAATATTTTATTGTTGCTATCACAAGTCTCACCTCAAGGTTAATAATACCTATGTATAATAAAATTAAACGCAATATTTCTTTACTATCACCAGTCATTGTAATTCTTTGCCTTCATTTTCTCATTAAAATTTTATAGACTGTTTCAGTAAAAGTGTTGCTACTTTCATTGTATTCTCATGCCTAATGTTATCTATTGAAATTAATTACATTTAGTGATTGTTGCATAAATCTTCATACCGCATATTTCAGATGATAATAACCACCTTAAGAGAAAATGTTCTGCATCCCCAAAAACACTGTCGCTACCCAAAATACAAAAACACTACATACACAGGAGGGACTCCACGAGCAGCAGTGCCAGCAGCACAAGTAGCCAGGGTCACCCGCAAGTGGTTATATGTAACTCCCCACCTACCATCAAACAACAGACTCCCAGGAAGATCATCAGAGTGGCCCCTATGCAGGGCAATATCTCCAACCCACGATCCATTCTGCTTCCCGTCACCCTCAAGGATATGAAAGAACTGAAGACAATCAAAATTATTAACGCATCCGATTTAAAGAATTCAGCGAGTATTAAGATTGCTGCAGCTAACTTCCTTCAGCAGTCTAAACATATTGTCAGAGAAGCTCCTAAGACTAATAAGATTGTCTATACAACTGCTAAATATGATGCCGATGAACACAGATATGTCATGGGTTGGTTTCATTTCATTACTAAATAATATGCATGATATTTGTATCACATAAATCTGTTTTATTATTTTTAGTCTGAGTAGATGAGAACTAATTTATTAATTGTGTACAGAACATATCTATTATTGATTATGTCTTTCTTTAGTTAGATTTATTAAATGTGAAGAGTCATACTTGATTATGTGTTTCTATAGAGGAATGTGGAAGTTCTGGTCGCAGTGAAGAGGAAGCTGAAGCTGACCATGAGGATGAAGAGAGTCACGAGGAGGAGATTAGTACAGACGGCAAGCAGTTCCCCAAACTGAGGCTCACTACAGAGGAGAGGAGATTATTACAAAGAGAAGGCGTCACCTTGCCTGACAGATATCCTCTCACCAGAGGGGAAGAGAGGGAACTCAAGAGAATCAGAAGGAAGATTAGGAATAAGATCAGTGCTCAGGATTCTCGTAGAAGGAAGAAGGAATATGTTG
Source organism: Ceraclea dissimilis (assembly GCA_963576895.1). Taxonomy (NCBI): domain Eukaryota; kingdom Metazoa; phylum Arthropoda; class Insecta; order Trichoptera; family Leptoceridae; genus Ceraclea; species Ceraclea dissimilis. Next base: position 5,879,349 of record OY756374.1, read on the forward strand.
ACGGATTAGAGGACAGGTAAACTATATTTTGAATTATGTTCAATTTCTGTGTTAGGTATTCAAGGATGTTTTCTAACCTCTCGTTTAGGAAAAGTGTTTCGCAAAATTAAATTAAAAGCAATATCTATGTAAAATCAGGTAGAGGGATTTTAACATACAAATTGTGATTACACAATTATTGATGTAGGAACATAGTATTGTGTTTATATTTAGTGTTGCACTGTGACATTCTTATCTACACATTTGTTTTCTTTTCGTTTTGTTTTATAATACACAGTTTCACACATATTATTATCATAAGACGTATAAACATGTAACATTGTAAATATATTGTCTGATCTTATGACATTTCATAATTATTATATTCTTACAATACCTGTATCTCTTCTGCTGCATGACGTACATGGATATTATTTATAAATGCAGTATAACTATGGGTGTTGTGTTAATATGCTACACGTTATTATATTATAAATATGTACATTGTACATGCAAAGAACAAGATGACATTGAGGGTGATCCTATTAGGTTATCATAGAAACCAAAATGTAAGGCAATCTATAAACATCATGCGGAAAATACCAATGATCGTCTTTCATTTTCAACTATTATGCCCTCAAGTCAGTTTGACACACGATGTTATTTCATCCAGTTGATTATATTTAATATTTTGTATTTCAATTTGTATGACATCAATTTTGTTTGGTTTTTTATAGAGTAAAACAATGCACAGATGAAAATCAGACGTTGATGAAGAGAATTAAAGCCCTCCAGTCTCAAAATAATTCCCTAACAGCGCAATTAAAGAAATTACAGGTGAGATAATGTATTATCTGTTCAACTTCTTTACTCGTTATGAGGTAACAATAGATGATGCAAGATATTAAATATGTTGCAAGTAATAATGAAATGTTGTCTTTAGAACATGTTGTCTGGTAACAATGGAACCTCCACAAAGACAGCCCCTCCAGCCACGTGTCTTATGGTGCTTCTGCTCTCCATGGCTCTGGTTGTGGCTCCCAACTTGAGACCCAATGCGACGCCACACACGGCGCCTGCACAGCATTCCCCTACACCACACACTACCCAGCTGACCTCAGCCACACACACACACTTTGTGTCGTCCATCAGGAGGGCATTACTCTCCATGCAGGTCTCACATCCAGGTGAATTATTATATTATCTATTGAATTATAATCAGTTTCAGCCTTCACGTCCTGGGTACCTAACCAGGGGGTAATAGATGACAAATTAACTAAACTAACATTGAAAAACTTGTGAATGTGAAACAATACAAACCTTCACACTGCAAATATTCAAAGTGAGAGTACAGTACATTTTTTTAACTAATAAAGTCTGTATTTGCATGTAGGTGCTGTATTAATTGAAAACATGTTGTATAAGAGGGGGGGGGGAGGGGGTAACCACTGCTTTACGTCATATTGTTATATTTACTGTTAATGTGGTTATTTCCAGTGACACCATTGGAGGAAGTGATTGAAGAGGAGATTCCAATGGATGAGATGGTTATGGGAGATCACACATACAACATGCCAGGATCTCCGCTGTCCGTGAAGGACTTGGTGGGGCCGGGAGCTCCGCTTTACATGGACATGCCGCTAGATGGAGACAATCTCCTTAAGATGGAGAAAATTGACTACGACTCGGACTATGGGGGGAGTACAACAGCTGATCACATCACTATCTCGAGTGACTGGGGAGGGAAAAACAATGTTGATTTGAATATTCCATTACATAACAACAACAACAAAAGTTTCACAGGACCTCGAAGTATTGTCGTTACTACAGGAGAAGAGCCAGTAGCTCCGACTATGAGATAATTTCTCGGACTCCTGTCGTATCCGAGTACTTGGAGTGTGCTCAGCTAATGTTCAAACATTACCAATTAAACAAATAAGTAAATATTGTGGTTTATATCAAATAGTCATACATATTATTACAGTTAGTTTTATTTTTATAACAGTTTTGGGTAACATCAATATATATTTCTACGTAGCTTTTTCACTATGATTAATTATTAAATATTTTTATCTCCATTTCGTTCAAATCGGCTCGCTGTCCAAAACATTGCTTACTTTAAAAGTTTCTGGAATCAGATAATAAATTCCACCAGTGTCACAGATTACATTTAGGTAAATATTTAACGTTTATGTACAATTAAATATTCCGTGAAATAACTTCCATAAATTTTGCATGTATTATGTGTATTTACTATGTCACATTATTACAACATAATATATGATTATTTCATGATTTACAAAATAAGATTACATTAACAGTTGTTATCATTATTACTTGTTATTGTGTCTAGGATGTACTATAATAATTCTTACTGATAAACATTTTTTTCTGTGAATCAGCTTCTTGATTAAATCAGTTTAATATATTGTTTGAGATCAACTAGGTAAATAATACCTAAGCTTGTTTCATGTTTGTTATATTCCTAACATATTTTCATGTTGTTTTTGTAAATACAGTTTAATCTTACAAAGTTATTTTATTCTTTTTGTGAAGTTTTAGCTTTTTTTAAGATACCCGTCTCTTCATAAGGATGGCAATATTAGTCACCAAACTGTTTGTTCAAAATATTGTACACACATTTTCTTGTTTTCAAACATGAATTTTAAAGATTCGCCGAAGAAAGTGTGAAACGTACAATAAATATTTTATTTCGGAATGTGCAATAATAATTGTCTATTATTTTATAGAAAAAAAACAGAAGTGTAGGTTTTCGTTACTTAAAAAAATTAAATACAATTCTTTGTTTCACCTATTTCCTATTAAATAATAGAAGCTTTGAATTTCTTTTAAACTGTATATATATGCTTAATATTTTAATTACATATTTGAGAGAATATCACAACTTTGTTTGTAAAGTTATTTTATTAAATAAATAGAGAAAGTGTATAATATTTTAAAGATCATTTATGTTATCCAAGATAAATAGTAATTATTGTAGATAATGTAATACATACAAATGATTGGATGTTACAATGGTTTATTATGTTAGTACGACATGTAAAACTTAAGTACTACATACTAGTATAATAAAATCGTAATAATATAATGGGTTTCTTAGAGTAAGATTAAATGGGATTTATAGTTTTTTAATATGGGATATGCCTGCACATTTTAAAGTATCATTTATATCAATTAATAAAAGAATATTTTTGCATCCCTAATTTTTCTCCATGTTGGTTTTCCATTAAAAAAGGACGTGGGCTTGTGTGCACAATCCCAAATATTTCCTTTACGAGTCTGTATTGCCAAGTGCAGAATAAACCGTCAACACCAGGTTTCAAATAAACAATGTACTAGTACCTCTACCTATAATGTTTGAATATTTTTGTTATGGGTGGGAAATGAAAAACGTAAGAATCTGTACAGAGGAGCTATTGGTGTTCTACATAAAGAGCATGCATGCGTATTAACCGTGTATATATATATTTCTTTTAAAATGCGTATCTAAATTAGTTTAATAAGAATTTTGTCAAAGTCCAACTGCAATATTAAATGAATATGTACTATCTACCTTGAGTACGCATTATTGATTAATATTGTCAATGTTTTTTATACATTAATATTTCATATGTGAGATTCATTTTAAGTATTGCAAGTACACTGGTAGGTGTTGAATATTATTTATTGAGGTCCAAATTATTATTTTGTAAATATTATGTTCCTGTTAAAATCTAGTTATTTTTTCTAAATTATATTATTATTATGTTATATATTTGTATATTAAGGTAGCATGATAGCCATGTGATAAGTAAGAATTATGTTTTAATAAATAGTTATCAACAATTTACTATATATTTTATTTATATGTTTTTCTGTGTACGAGTTATTTTTCGTTTCAGATTGATATTAGTCGAGTGCAAGAAATGTGACGAACGAAATTCTTCTGTTTCACGTATTCCATTTTCAATTTGCAAAACAGGAGAGCTTTGTTGTCTCGTTTTATTGCATTTTGTCTGAACTCGTAGAATCACTCCGAGATATAGAAAGAGGTAAATGGAACCTACACTATTGTATAGTTGTTTGTTTGTTGAGTTGTATGATTACACGACAAGCTTCCTACGTACATGTGTTTCCGTTGCTCTAATCACAACTTAATTTACCAAGTCCTCGTATAATTAAATATGTAGTAGCTAATTGGAAAATATTGATTATTGGGAAATTATTGTGTATTAAGTGTTTATTAATATAAGATGCATTTCATTATTTCTTCTTATATTTCAAGCGATTTGATTATTTTAGGTTTAATTGTAGAATAGCTTGCGTATTTTAAAGAATAATATATTGATATAACTATATACATACCTATATACTATTACTATACATGGAATTATAATATTTACACTTTATACTTGAAATAAAGTCTATTATTCTAATCTTTTCTTTTTCTATCCTCTTAGTGAACCTGCAACTATGGGAATTTATGACCTAGTTGGATTGCTTGGTCTCATTTTACAAGAAGTTAAGTGAATAATAACTATTGTAAATAAATTGGTTGCAGCATCCACCTTATTTACAGAAGAGTGGGACACCAGACACCAGCAGAGTACTCCCTCCACTCTTTTCAATTAATATTGTTTTAGAGTTCAGTAAAATGGTACACAATAAAAAATAGAGAACATAAAATGGCGTGTCATAGTGTTCAACAGCGAGGTCCACCATCCATTTTAAATGCGTTTAGAGTGAGGCAATGTGTACTTGGGAGATCTTCTGGCCATGTGGGAAGTACCGGAGCTATGGAGAGTTGACATCTCTGTTTCCAATAGGTGATAGATAAGAAAATAAAACCATGAAATGAAATAATGATACTGTCTATATTATTTAATTGATTGAAATATACAAACATTCATTATCAGAAGCCTAAGAAGATGATATTCTGCTAAACATATTTCACAGAACAGCAAATAGTTCACCTCCGTGACACACACATACAATGCCAGACACGCTACACGCACGCACGCACATTCAACATCATTTACATTTTGTATCAAGTGCGAATGAAAGCGCATCAACAATAATAATAATATAATGTACTTGAAGAACAAAAAAAAGTTAAAGGAACATATTTACATTAGATTATAATAACACAATGGTTTAATTAATAATATGCACGAATACTATAACATTACATAGAGATACACACAGTACACTTACATTGCTTCATGTACTGTACTCATGACAATGTTACAAGATCAATCTGACAGAAGAACTTTACTCATAAAGTAAATGTGTTACAATATTATGATCATATGGGAGTGAGAGTCTATTGTCTGTGAGGAATACAATCATACTCGATATAAAAGTAATGTTTCCCTATTCCAGTTACAGATACATTGGAATAATTGCTTGTTTTTAAGTCTTAAACTGAAAGCAATCACCACACGCGTATAAATATGACACTTGTACATACTACATTAATTTTGTGAAATGACTAGCGAGCTGCCGCAAGGATCACATTAAATATCTATCCTTTAGCAAACGCAATAAAAATATTTATAAAAGAAATACTATGTTGTCTCTTACTCATGATAATATGTCCCATTGAATTTTAAAAATTGAAATTTTTTACGTGGGAAATGCGAAAAATAAAAACATTGAAACTTTGCAACGATGGTAGTAATAGATTCATACAACAGTGACACAAATGTTGTTTACTTTTACTGTGTACGTAGTATCAATCAATCTTTCATTAGTTTAGTAGTAGTACATAGTATAAAATTTAAATCTATCTAATAATATTTACACTTGTCTCCTCACATTACTGTACCCAGTACTACCACTCACTTATCATATTCTAATATCTCTAATTTGGTTCAACGATAATAGTACAATTATTTTCAAGTGACTCGAGAATGATTTTGATTAAGGTTATGAAAAAATACGCTATTAGGCTTTATTTATTATATGTGACAGAAGCGGGAAGCTTGTGTGGAGATAGAACAGTAAATTTCTACCCACTGTGAATGGATGCTTGGCAAAATTATTATTTCTGATGTATACTTTCATATAGTGAAATTAATCATAATCCACTATTGGAAGCTATAGAATAGAATCAATTAAAAAAGAGCATATATTTATACATAATAATATCACCTTAACATTTTTTTACACAATCCATAATATATTTTCTTCTGTCGACTGATCTTCACACAGGTAACAAACATTAACATCCCTTTGGAATGAACAATAATTAATCATTGACTTTACATTTGGCTAAAAAACGCATTATTTATAATAAGTAGAAATAAAAAAACAGAAGCTATTCACAATAATAATAATACAATTAAATTAAACATAATTACTACAATACGTTATAAGAATAATAATTTTACTCAATTTATCAACCAACGGAAACAAAGTAAATATTCCTAGGAAAGTATGAAACACGGTCAATATACTCCACTATTGGGTGCACAAAATCCAAATAAAGTTATAATTTAACAACACAATACTGCCATCTAGAACACCTCAGTTGAGGGTAAGATTCTAACCTATTCATTGCAATAATTAGTTTGTTATATATTCAAACAAAAAAATGTGATTATGGGTTAACAAAGGAGAAAAATACAATTCAATTTATAGAGAACGACTAACATATTGCCACTAATTTTGAGTTCTTCGAGTCTGGCTCCTCCCGCTGTTTCACCGTCTAGGAGAGTCGTCCCAGAGACCCTCTTCATACCAGGAAAGCTTGTCACCTTGCTCCAAGTAAGCGGACCACAATACGAATTCGATTTGGTGCACCCAACAAGGCATTCTATTCAATTAAATTCCACCAATGTAAGGAAAGTAAGGTGTGTCATGAACAAGATTGAGAAAATCATAAAATAAATAAGTTACAAGAGTCAGAATCTCCGCTACACCACATACATACATAAATAGTAATAATTATCACACTGGAAAGTGTATGCCTTAGTTCCACAATAGAATGGGACATAAACATATTCTCATTATGTTAAATAGCTTGTGATAGATTTCATTTATCTAAATTAATATTACATTATAATATTATTCATAGTAGTCTTTCTTATTATATAAACGTGTTAAAGTTCTTCCTTCACAAAAAAATAATTCATGTAAATATCTACTTAATACGTAGCAATGTAGAAATACAATAACATCATGTCATTCATATTGCAATAAGATTCTAATTTAAATTCATGAAAGGCTGCAGACAAAAATATTTCAATTCATATTGACAAATTCCAAACAAAAACTGTAATGAACTTCTATACTGTGGCACCTAATAGAATAATCAATATAAAATATTTACAAAATGATTTTGCTAGTAGTGCATACTGATTATAATACCTTTTATTGTGATTTGTTGAATACATAGGCAATTGATTTATGGAGCATGTTGCTTGTGTAATCAATGGCAATTTAATTGAAAATTTAAGTAAAGTAGACACATAGGAATGCTAATGGAAATGCAATCATAAACTTTGAAGGTCTTACATATCTGCAACTCACATTTTGTACATTAGTTTATTTCATTTTACATACGAATTTTGATGTGAAAGAGATTCATTAATGAAACAAATTGTTATTTACAATATATGTGATTGTAATGCATAACAATAAGTAAATCAGATTGTCCTTAGGTGTCTAAATATCTGTGATGTGGTTGTTAGCAAATATTTAAAATTCTAAGATGGCCAAGCTGCACCACTACTTGGGTATTTTGCAAAAAGCTGTTGTATAACACAGCAGACTTTACATACTAAATTACATATCATATTATGCATATAACATACATATCACATCACATATGTATATTGGTTGATTGGCAGACATAGCCTACGACAATAAACCCACTATTTGAAAGTATTATTTTTTCAATAAAGATTTTATTTGTTTATAAATTGAGAAATAAAAATGTACAGTTTTACTTAGGTTTGATTGCAGGTATGTAACTCTAGCTCACCTAATTATGTACCTTATGAATTTCCAAGTTATTTATCACAAGTCAATATATCCTACAGTAGTATTCACAATGATTATTTTAATGTTTCTTAGCTAACATTTGGTACCAGTGTCTTCATTTTTTCATATACGATAGTTGTACATAGTACATTTGTCACGACACATTAGTTGCACCTATCAAATCTAATTTTGGTTACTTCACTGGATGTAACTTAACATCTTGTTTCAAATCAAAACAATAAAACTTATTTAGCATCCTTCTCTCATTCACAAACAAATTATATTATCATCGACACTAAGATTAGGCTCAAGCAAAATATGTACTACTTAAACTATTTCTTCAATAAATTATGTATGTGTTAATTAAATAAATTAGCTGTAAATTGCGATATTTTTATTATACGTTTTGTTAAAAAACACTGTCACCGTTTAATTAAATCATTACATTTTCTATCTAAAAGATTGTTTCTCCGTGAGGCATGATGTATATTGAAGCAGGTTTGGTAATAAATAGGACTAAGTAACACAATTCAGTGAACGTGTTTCTACACAGGTTAAATAATACTAATCGTATGTAAGTAATACTTTCATTTCCTGAGCCTTATCTTACATCATACATCGCCCCACACACTTGTCTTAACAATAAACAATATAAAATAAACTTTAACTAAATCACTTTAAACCGTAAGGTTAATTTATTATGTATTCAATTTAAATTACAATAAACAATGACTGAATGTATTTAATATATCATTAAAAAATAAAACAAAAAAACTACTAATGTTGAATTAACTATGTAACGCATTTATTTACAATGAGATATATCACTAATTATTTAGTATTGATTTTTAATAATAATAATAATAGTAGTAGTAATATAATCAATTGAATGATAATAATTTATACAATAATTGATATTTTAATTATCCAGTCAGTTATTTTACAAATACAAATAAAAAGTATACAAGTTTCTTATGAAAAAATAACAATACATCAGTAAACCAACATATACTAATAGTAATATCGCCAATTTACAAGTGAATACCACCAGTTCTCAGCAAATACCACCTGCTGAGAACAGAAATTAGCCGCATGTGGAACACGAGAGCGACAGTGGTGCCTATAGTTGTGTAAGCGACAGGAACAGTGCCCAAGAACATAGACAACTACCCAAACATATTGGAAGCAGGCATCAAAATTGGCATAATGCATAGACAAGAGAACATACATTCAGTGGGGACAGTTAGCAGGGTGATGGGAGGTGCCCCAGTCTTCTAGACGAACAGAAACAATAGTGAGTGCTACATTTCCAGAAGGCTTCTGGACGGAGCACCTACAACAACGCCGACCAAAGGTCGAGATGAGGGACTCCAGTAAAATAAAATAGTATAATAACATAAGCTCCATTACCAAACAAGAATGGATTTGTAAGCTTAAACTTCATTTTTTGTTAACTAGGGAAAACTAGAAAAAGTTTTTGAGCCAAATTTTAAAAATATTCCAGCTATATAAAAGAGTCCAGATATTGACAAAGACTAGATGATAGAGCAGATAGAAATGTAGCGTTTTTAACGGAAAACAAATAAAATGATTATGTAGCGGTATTTACTTGTAAACCAACGATACATAATATGTAGTATGTATAACATGAATTTGTCAATTATTTTACAAAGAATGTAATGTTAAGTTATGTACATTAACTACTGAAAAAAGATAAATAACACTCATTTAGGTATATGAATAAATTTCTTCACACATCTCAGTAATGATCGTATTTCTGTTGAAATAATATCAAAGAAAGAAGTGAAACATACCTCCATGTAGACAACTTTTCAACAGGTTACCGACTGTTACTTTTTCCTAATACTATAACTCAACTCCTGTAATATCAACTTCTTTGCATTCTGTAATTCCACACGGTCGCTTGTAGGACATAAAGGCACACACACTTTACAATCATTACATTAATCTCGCATCTCTGTATAATACCAAATAATAGTATTAGGTACAGAGGGCATTGGCTAAATCTTATTGTACTACGTAAAATAATTAGCCATTTTGATTGTTTTTAGATAAGAATCAACTGACTGTTTAAATTTGTCAATTCCACGCAAAATGAAAGCAATAGATTAATGAACAATATTGTTTAGTTTGTTGTTTTATGTGAAATTGGTAACAGGCTCCTAGCAGGATGTCATAGAATGTTTACCAATGAACGAGAGTCACGCTGCACAAGTAATAAATCAGTTCTGCATGGCCTACCAGCCACCGTAGCATCATTCCTCTTTACATAAATAAATATATGTACTACTACTCAACAATTGCTTTGTATGACAATGTTAAGATATCTACTAGTTCTTACAAACAAACAAACAAGGAGAAAAAACATTGAAACAACTCATCATTAGAAACAAGTCTGCCACTTTTGAATTAACTTCTGTATCTGCAATTTCGAGTTAAGCAGAAAATTCTGCACAAGTTTTATAAGCTTCCTTCCGGCACTGTTGGTCTATTCTGGATTCATCTGTGTTTATGTACAACAATTTATGAATTCAAATTATTCAACAAATAATTCATCCATGTTGTTAGTAATGTTGTGTAAGTCTGTATTCCCATAAATGAAACTCACATGATTAAATTGTAAAACACACTAATTTATTAAAATGAACTACAGATAATAATATGATAGATGGTCTCCAGAACCAATAAAGCAGGTCAACTTTACAAATGAATGGAAAATGTAGGTTTGGTGAAAGGAAAGCAAATCAGACAACTAAATATACAAAACTAGTATTCAATACAAATGATGCATCCAGTCTCATTTTACAACATCAAAATGCTTAATAAGTTTATTGCTCACATTGATACATCTAAACCAAATTATAATGTCTTTGTAATAAAATACATAATGTGTCCATTATCCATAATTTGGATTTTTGGAATCTAACAATATTGGTTCCTTTAATTAAAAAATATTTTATAAACCCTTTAGTTATACAAGGAGATTTGTACATTATAAAATTAAACAAACACCAAATTTGATAATATGTATCTCTAGTAGACTTTGAATAGACAAATTGTTCTTCAAAATGTGGAATATGTACATATATGCTAATATTGCAGCCTCAAACGTCGATAATTCATAAATTGACCGCAAACTCCAACAAGAGCTATGTAAACAATATTATAACACAAATTATGGATTGAATGAGAGTAGACTTCCATACCCAATAAGAAGTTATTAAGTCTATTTATCTATTTAGCCATGTCCCTTGCGAGGTAGGCAGAAAGCCCTATCCATACACACACCCCTAGTTTCACGCATATTAAATACAATTTGTCGTACAGGCTTTCCGGTTTCTCTTACTCAAAACGGGTCCGTCCTTGAGGATCTGGTCGAGATGATCGGTCTAGGTCAGTCTTGGATGGCCACGCTTCCTCATTCCTCTTCTTTCACTCATTTTTTTGGTCATCCTGTCACCATTCATTCTCTCCACATGCCCTGTTCACTTAAGTTTATTAATTTTCATTCTGGACACTAAAGCCATCTTACAGTCAGTCATCTCTCTAATAATCTCATTTCTCAAATCACTCACCTGTATAATAGTGATGCTTCTAATACATTATCATAATCAAAGAAACCTTGTGTGTAAATTACATAGTAGTTAGTATTACGAAATGATCCCAGACACACAACTTTACCATGTTCCTTATTCCAATACAGGAAGTCAGAATGAGGCTTTGGAATTCAGAGTGAATTTGTGTAATGTGCAAATTTTTTCCCAGTGCTTTGTTCACATTGTTGTAGGAAGTCTTCACTGGTCTCCGTGCCTCACAGTACAAATAAGTTTCTCTATCTCATGAATATGGTAGTCTACCTAAGCATCTATGTGAACATTCATATCACACAGACACTTCTCATATGTAGATGCAACTTACGGATGACTTTAATATGAACGTCATTAGCAGAAAGTTCCGTCAAATCCTAAAATACAAATCCCACAGGTCGGGGACATTCAATGTGAAACTTAGTAATGTTCAATTTGGTTGTTTATAATTTGTTAACCCCTATTAAGCCACTCAACAATATATATTCACCTACACAACAATACGCAATACTCGAGTCATTTTGTTTTATAAATTAAAAATAAGTATTACAAAAACCAGTCTTAAAAATTTGAAAATTTTTATATTAAGACTTTTTTGTTGACAACCAAAGCATATTATCAATATGTAATTATAGAGTAGTAGTAATTTATTTAATATACATACATACATACAGATAAGCTTTATTTAATTCATTATTAACTATTCATGGAATTCCATATTACTATAACAATAATATAATCATAATATGATTTATTGATTAAAGCAATACAAATAAAATAACAAACTATTTATTAAGACACATGACCAATGCTGGCAGATGTTTACACACACACACACATAATATAATAAGTATCACATCAGCTTTATGAAACCACATATACAGCATCAATATGGAGCATCCCCAGCCTGAGTGGTAGTGAGACCTTGGAAGAACTACATGTTTAATAAGTATTAAATCAGCAAGCTAACCAGGCTTGTCTTGTCTTTCACAAGACTGAATACAGTAATGGTGAGTTAGCAGTTAGCAGTGTATACTGTGTAAACATCTCCCAGATCGTTACACTGTAGAACGTATTGGGGTATTACGATATTATACGCATATTACGAGTAGGTAATAATAGCATCAACAATAATAGTTATTTACGTCTAGGAATATGTATAATAATATAACGTAACATAGTTAAGTCTAGGCGTAGTATTACATATTTACACAATATTATAATAATTAGAGTGGTATGGTTGTTCCTGTATTTCATCACTACGGGACACATGTCTCACTTTAAACAATTTAACATCACTGTCTGTACCAAAGTTACGTCTGTCATCTGGCACGATTCTTGCGTTCACTTTCCCCTCCCCGAACATTTTTTTTTCTTTCGTTTGAAGAAGCAGCAGCATCTGCGAAATACAATCAAAACAATGAAATAATGTATCTTCGATGAGTGATTTACATAATGTTAATCAAAATATATGTATGTACATATGTGAGAAGGAAAATGGGATAGTGAATACAATATGATAATGATACATACATGATTAACAGAAAATGGGTATAATATAGAGGAAGCAATAATTACATGAGTGACATTACCATGATTATATTACAATATGATAGTTATCAAAACCATAGGACATCTGTCTCAATCTCAATACAGTGAAACCTCCAATTTACGTTCTCAATTTTCTTTACATAGAAAATCTCGAGTACTTCATACAAAAAACACTGATTTTTCCTCCTTTTACGTCAGCCCTAAAGTTGTTTTCCCGCCTTTTACTTTTTTAGTTGTTAGGAATGGTAGAAGGCAGTAATGAGAGAGGTCATCCAAGAAGCAGTCATATGGATCAGATTATTGAGAGCGTGCGCCGTAGCACCTACACGGAAGTGAAGAGATTGGCGAGTGACAGTACGGGGTGGAAAGAAAGAACGGAAATGCTTGGTACAAACCGATCTGTAAGGTTGTAACCACATCATAACGTTTCTTAAAATTGTTTTTAATCCTGTTACTTTTTCATACTTTATGTATGATAAATTTATTTATTTCATACACGGCGTAAGCCATTAACAATAAAACACAAACAACAAAACACCATTAAAACGATCAATTAAAATAAATGTTCACATAATGATGATGACACTCAAATACTGGATGCTCCAGTACCGAAGAAGAAAAAAAGTGTAAAACTGAGGAAACAGTTTATGATTTATTAAAGCTTAAAGAAAATACTTTACGATTTACTATTAAAGAAATATGAATATGTAGATTCTTGTGTAAGATAATGAATATCTAGTGAGATGTGATGATATTTGTCTATTACATCTATCTATGTATCTATGATGATATGGAGAGCAGGACTAGGATACAGTGATAGTTGATAAGGAAAACAATAAGATAGACAAGGAGGGAATACTTGTTCCTGGTGGCTTTGGATTGGATGCTTTGGGTCTGGACCTATAAACAATAACGTCACACTGTCACATAAATATATAGAGCCACATTATAGACAACATAATCCATTAAACTTAGCGAGTAGTCTCTGTATTATGTACCTATGTGTATGCCAAACATTCGAGCAATAAGATTGTAATATTGATACGGTATCTGTGTATTCTGGTTCCCCTAGTCCCAGGACTCCCGAATATAAAATGGAAGGTAGTGTGATCATTTATTGTTAACCAGATCTGAGTTTGTGAACAAAATCGCAAATACATACATTCCAGCTAATTTTACAACGAAAAAGTTGTAGATACAATCTGATTTTGAGAATTATTATAAATCCATTTGACATACATAAGTAGGTCATAATTCAATTGTATCGACAACAAGCACATACAAATTCAACAGGACACCAAAACAAGCAAAACACTGTCAAAAATGACAGATTTTTTATATTTCCCATTCCACCAACTGTCAACAAATGATCTTAATTGTTATTATAGTGTTACATAACACCAATTACACACATGAAAGACGATATTATCGAGTATTAATATTTTAATATCACATACTCATACCTATACACAAATTATTTCGTGGTTCACCTACAGGTAGGAGGGCGGTCCTCTATGATCTAAATCAATAATGGAGGAATTTGGAAAAGGATAGAAAAACACAGGACAGAAGGAAGTAAGAAGTGTATTGTGTGTGTGAGTGTGTATACTGACTTGGTATCATCAATGAGGTCAGCGTCCTGCTGGGGCTGTGTGATGGGAGTGTTGGAGTGACCAGCGGTCGGATCATCCGCTGCCAATTCTCCATTAGTTGAACTTACCACCTGAAACAAAATGACATCATTAACAACACTACGCGCCAAGAAATCAGATATGTGGATTAGTGTATAGTGTGTATAATAAACAACAATACTACCATGAGGGTGAGGGACAGTTTGTCAGTTGCATATTATACATACAGGACTCGTACAAAAATACCTACTATGTCATTGGATTGGCTTGAGGTGAACACCCGAATGTGAGTACTCTTGTAATGGGAGGATGAATGAAGCACTTATGTGATATCTTTATCTCTACTAATAAACTAAACAAGGTTAGAATAACTTTGGTCAGTACTGAGTACATACACTCATATAAGATGTGACAATCCTGCCTTCATAGAACATAAATAGTAATTGATACTTCTCCATTTTGACAAACATTAAGTCAAGATGTTTCACAATTGTAAACGCTTCAAAATATACGCAACAGGTGAGATGAAACTTGACTTCACGCTGCAGATAATATTTTGAAAGAACCCAAAAGAAGTTAGAACAGTAATGGTGGATTTTACCAACTTTTTTAATGAAGAATAGCGGAGATAGGAGTCACCTAGCACAAATTTTGTATGAAAAATAATGATAAGTGGCTCCTATCCTCGCTATTTCTCACCTAAGGAGTTGGTGGCATCCAGCATCACTCTTTTAAGAAAAAAATCATCAATATGTCCACACCCCTGTTGTATGTAAATAGCAATTATAAAACACATTTGTTGCAAACACTGTGTTTAAAGGGTATTAAAAGTTTAACTATAGGAATTCAAATTCGTTCAAAATTCAACACCAATACTGACGATGACAAAATAGTTGTGTGGCCAAAAAAGCAATATGCACATTGTCACTCACAGCGGGCTACGTAATATTGTGACATTACTAGCGGACAGATATGATTATAGGGATTTCAATTTGCAGAACCACAAAAAAAACATTGAATGAGTTATAGAAAAATTTATTGAGCACCTATTTTACTAAAGCACAACAGCAAACACTCAATTCTTCATGTGAATTATGTACTAATTCTATTATACTTTACGGTTATCCATTTGTCTGCGAGTGATTTCCATTTGAATTGTGCATTTCCAATATGCAGATATTATGGGATAAAATTTACAATAAATTCATAATACAAATTGCTTACTTAATAAGAAAAGCAAAAGCAAAAAAACCTCCACATATGAAAAAAATTGCTACACATCGACACATCAGGTCCAAACTATTCCCGCTTTAGTAGAAAGTTTGAAAAATCCACTAGTGATGTCAATTTTACAATTAGCGGTAATGTTCACACTTAAACAAAACATCAAACAATAACAAATTCACCCAGAGAAATAATAAAGAAATCAGTTAAATAATAAATGAAAATGCAAGTGGAACGGTGTACATCTGTGTTGTATTTGTAAATAAAAGCAATGATGAGAAATCATTTGGAGAACATGGAGAGAGAAGGTGAAAGCTGCTGGTGGAGAAGTACAAGTGAAATGCTTTCAAATTAAATATTATTTCTCAATAACAAATAAAATGCAATAAAAGCAAAAAGGTGTTAAATGGGATATCATCAAATGAAAATAAATTTTGCTTTAACCGAGAATTAATCGGTACAAAAATAAGTTTTTTGTTGCAAAACAAAAGTAAAACAAAAAAACATTAAGTTGAAACTGACCGTCGTCATTGATTCTTGGACCCTGAAGTACCAAAAATTTGTCTTCTGTGTCGGCTAAAAAGAAAAGTGCAGAACAACTCAACCAAGTGGAGCATAATATTAAAATACATTGGAGGTTACAAACACTATACGTAATATTATATAACAATACCTCTTCACTCATTTTATTAACACAAATTAGAAACCAATATTGTGTGTACTTGTCCACTCACATACTGATATTAGATACTCAATACAAAACACACATTCATACAAAATACCAAAACATCAGGTGCCAGGAAAAGTGAAAAATATGTGAGAATTATACTAATATACATACGTACACACTACAGAAATATTGATTCCATTTATGTTTCTGTTTATACTTTGAGAATATTTCACTATACTGGGCAAATAATAAATAACACAAAGCTGCAATTCATATGAAATAATTAGAACATATATAATTTAACAACATTCTACTCAGTAATAAGATTAGTTACGTAAACAGCATTCACCAATAACAAGTCTTAATATTTGTGTGTGCAGTGCAGTAAGAGTGAATCAATAAATAGAGGTGAGAGTTAAAGAATCACAGAAAGAGGATAAGGAACGTGGTTACAAGTTGCATAACACATTGCATTCACCAAGGATTGCGCAAGGGATAAAATATTGTATTTTAATTACTAATACATAACATATTATGTGTCAAAACATAATAAACAAATTTAAACTAATATTTTTGTTGGATGAAATTGCGATATCACTATAAACTCACCCATTGTAGATTGCCTGATTTGTTTATCTATTTTAACCTATTTTCTATGGTAAGACGCAACAAAGAATTAAATTAATAAGATGAATAGTATATGTAAGTGTAAGTTAAAATACTAGATAATAAATGAAAGGCTAATTGGTGTTGTGATACAATCTTGTTATATTATCCTATACATAATGTTATAGAATACAATAAGCAAAAGCCTAGCATAAGCATGGTACATAGCAATATAAATATAGTAGCATTAGATATGAGGAATAAGCATACGACAGAAAATATTGGGAATACAAATTGAATACATGGATGATATTTAATTATATAAGTACACTACATACATATATAGAATCACTTCATGTTTAGACAGTAGAAAATAAAGAGAACAGCGGTACTCGTGTGAAAATCAGTGACACAATTAATAGGATTACATATAAAATAAATACATACAATTTACTAGTAAAGAATAATCATCCAATATCTTCTCAGTATTCAATGTGTAACACAAATAGGAAAATATGTTATTGAGTGACAAGTACCACAGTAAAGAGCAACCTAGTAGTCGTGCAGATATTATTGCATAAGGGATAATATAATATGTTATATTATAAGGCAGCAGTGTCAGGTTAGGTGCAGTACTATATAATGGCGCTAAACCAAGGACGACCCGTGGGGAAAGAACAATCAAGATTCTAGAGATGTAAATAAATAATACAATGATTCTATGTGTAATTAGTGTAAGGTTGGTAGAGCCCTCCATTGCTGGGTGTATTGGTCTTATATAGTAGATGTTAGGTGTATGTTGGGTAAGGTTAGGTACCTGCACAGATCCGTGTCTGTCTGCGGGTGTGAGGTGACCGGCCAAGGTGTTAGGCTTGGTGGCAGAGTCCGCCCACGCAGCACCTCCTGTTACACCACCCGGGGTCTTTGTTCCCTGCGGCACACACACAAAACCTTCAACCTTTTCTCTTCACTATTCGCACCACAATCCCTACCACACCACAGCCCTGCCTACATCCTCCACATTCCATTCCCTCTCAACACAACTGAGATGACATGTCTCCCTTGAAATACTGGGATACAATCAATATCAATATATTATGCAAGACCATAATGAGTAGGGTGCTGGCTGGCATATAAAATATTACACAGTAGAATCATAAATAATTTACAGAAATAGACAGTAGTATGCAAACTTCATAAGGTCATAGTATTATGTAAATGACATATGTAGTAGAACAAGGCCCCATACTTTAACGAGATACATTTAACTATAATTTGTGGTATTTGCACGACACCCCATTTTCATAAATTGAGAACTAGCAGGAATATAATGTCTACCAAATATGCAGCTATGATATTACACTAAGATATTATTAACTAGCCAAATAAATTAATTACCAATGCATATAACTGGTCATATAATAAGTAATATTAATTCATAACAATTGCTACCATAATTCACCTAGCAATACTTAAAAGTATAAAGCAAAACAAATCAAATCTTTATATGAATAGTATTATTATATACCTATATATATTCAATTAATAAGAAATGCATACATTCAATGCTATTTATACTTACAGATATGAAAAGTATAATACATTATATTATGTATGCATGTGTGTCGGGGAATGCCTGATAAATTATAATAAAGAATTACTAATAATATTATCAAACACTGAGATAAATTCCTAATAAATCAATAAGATAATAAAATCAAGAAAACAAACAAAAATAGACAGTAAAAAAATAATAAGAATTAAAAGTGGATTAAATATCATCATAAAATACTTAAATGTAATATGCAAACATTCAAATCAAGATGAAAGAAGTGTTTTGCATGCAACAAAAAATATAGTATTAGTATGTAGATACTTCAAAATATGTTGTGTTTTGTCAGCCCACAATATATGGAGTAACAATATAATCCCATTGTATGAACCAAAATAATGTAAAGGAAAAACACTAAATGCTTTCAATCATTCATACAAATGCAAATTTAGCAAGAGGGGGGGGGATAGGCAGATAAAGACAAAAAGTCTGCCTATGAAAGCGCAAAGTCTATCTTTTATTGAAATCAATCACATTAAGTTGTCTGTTTTTTTTTTTCTGTTTCAGAAACATTTATAATCTGCCTGTGCCTACCTAACCGACAACATAGTAGCTCTCGAACTCCTCCAAATTTCCATTATACGAACATAAAGGCCAAAATAGTAAAAGAAGAGGAGGAAGACATTTTATAGATTACAATTGAAGAAACAGATATATAAAGAGTCATAATTCTGATCTAATTGATACTGTATAGATATCTAATATATTATGAAGTACAAAATATCTAAATTGTAACGAAACTCATTCAATCAATCTAATCAAGACCAACAATTATTGTGTCAATTTCTACGATGATAATGACAGAATCATATGTAAGAGTAATACATACTATAATTCTACAGCGACATTTGTATTAATAACAAGGAAACTACCTTAATGATGTATGGACAGTAATGTGATTAGCAATGCGAGGATATGACGTACATGTGGAACAAAATAAATGTTTAGTAAGAAATAATGAGAGTGAGATGGACTAGTGTCGTATGTATGTATTACTATACTGTGGACTAAGTATCAAGAGGGGGGATATGACGGAAGACACAAAACACACGTGAGGCATGTCTCACAAACCTCTGGGGGACTCGTGGAGAGATCTCTTTCTCTTTCCTCTAGCCCGTCCATATAATCACATAGCTCATCCTGCAGAACACACATCAATACACCTTCTTCATAATACAATACAAAACATAGCAAATTATCCACTGCTCCCATACACTACTACAAAATATAGAATCTTCAAAACAAATCAATATTCATCTGACTGGGATTATGACAATACTATAATATTTTGTAAGCGATATGTTGTAACCTCGGAAACTACGAATTTAATGCAAATTTGTCAGCTCCAATGAAACCTAATAATTATAATTAGATAGGAATAGAAATAATTTGTTACAAAGCAAAATTAAACCAATAATAATAATAAGAAATCAACACAATGTGGAGTAAATAAAAATAATAATAAATAAGCATTCCTCATACAAAATCAAAAACATTAATTAATAATTGAAATGCAACAAACTCTCTCATAAATTTTTGCCAAAATATATTTTTTTGTCAGAATTGAAATCCAAGTGTAATTTTTATCTTAAGGCTTATTATATTAGTAAAATAATGATGACAACAGCTTGCGATACACGGCTAAGTATATTTTTGGAAATATTTAAGTACCTTGTGAAATGCGGGTCGGTCTCTGTTGGGTGAAACTACCATCTCGTGGGCAGTCTGTAAGGATCCCACTGGTGTGGACTGAAAGAAGAAAACAAATCAATATGTATGTTTATACATTTAGTAGGATAATTTACACTATAACGGACCGGTGTTCAAAAACCATTACTAAATAGTAAGTAATTTCAATCCACTATCGAAATATCTTTGATATTTCACAATCACAAATTAATTAATGTATGGCTATGACTGAAATAAATACCTCCGTATTGGTAAAAAATCTGCATAGTGAATAGTTGCAAGATAGAGCATAAAGGAAAAGGGTTCAATTTCATAATACAAAATTACTTTTGGATACAAAAACTAAAATAGCATAATGGACAGGATACAAAATTTTATACAGGGAATCAAATAACAAAATTAAAATTCACTAAAGAATAATTTAATTTCAGAGGAAAAAGGAGAACACTCAGACACTCGAAAAGGAAAAATAAACTTGACACACACCATTAATATTATGTATTGAGAAATAATATTACATTTTACATTTGAATACGACCAACATTTCAAAATCAAATGTGCCAATCTGAAAAACTGCAGGACAAAATACAGTGTTGTTCTATTTGGTCTGCGGCAGTTTGCAATGAATGCAACAACAATCATCACCACTTGGAGGGTAGGCTGAGAGGAAGTTAATAATACGGTACCTACAGCTAGTATGTACATAAATAAATAAGCAGAAATAGAGTAGGTACTATAGATAATGTAATTGAGCTTATTACAGGGTATAATAAGGTGAAGGTGAAGTTGAATGATATTGTGTTGCACATAGAAACCTTGTCTGATTTGGTCTTGCCCACATTGGAAGGTGGTGCATTGCGCAGTTGTCTCATGATATGCAAGTTGGCTGGCTGTAGACACATCACCATTATCCGTGTCAATACTCAATACACATACATATACTATGTAATCTTTCAGTCTCACGGTATTTAGTTACTATTATTTTATCAATAGATGAAGTATACAATTTCTTAATGGACTAAAATAAATCAAATTGATATGTGACGTACCATGGTCTTTCCCGTCCAGTCAAATTCTCCATCATCAATAAATCCTCGCCTTTCAAAGAGGTCCCTAAACATTCGTCTCAGTTGTTCATAGTCGGGCGTCTCGAAGAAATCTAAACGTCTCACATAACGCAAGTACGTCGCCATCTCCTCGGGGTGTCCCTCACAAAGCACCTCGATGGGAGTCGCTCTCTTGGTATCGCCGATCTTTTGATATCTCTCCTTGAGAGTCTCCGCTTTAAGCCCTTGCCACGGGAGTGATCCTCGTAAGAAATACATAAACATGTGACCTAATGCCTCCAGATCATCTCGTCTTGATTGTTCTGAAAAGGAATTTATTAATTCATATAGTTGAGAGTATTGACAGTAAAATTGTAATTAAGTCTTGCGATGGATTCTTTACTAGTACAGTGAAACTCGGATTTTACGTTTTTCTGGGGACCACCCGAAAAAAACGTAAAATAGGGGAAAACTTAAAATGTGGGAAATGATATTTTAGTATGTCCTATAAAAACGTAGTTACTTTTCACTGTTAACTTCATTGTCATGTAGTAGGAGTGATTTCTTGACAGTAATTATGTTTACAAGAAACAAAATTATATCACTAAAAAACTAAATTGAAGGAATTGAATTTTCAGAAAATACCCCATACAATAAAAGTCCGTTAATTCAAATTCCAAGGAACTGAAAACAGGAAAAAAATAGAATTACGCGACACGAACATTTGAATTTCGCGCCAATTTTTAATTTTAAAATAAACTGAATAATTTTAAAAGGAAAACATGCGATTTTTCGGAAGCAACCCAGGTGGATGTCGAATATTCGTCACAAATTTGATTCTCCAGATAAGTACGTAATTTAATGCGCACGACATGACGTAGGTCCGCGCATTTCACATTACCTAATACCTAATAATAGCACTTCGTACACAACACAATTTATATCGGAGTAAACATTGAAACAACTATTTATTACTTTTAGATTTCAAAAAGTCACTTTAGTTGGTTTTTATTTTGACACACGAGTTTATCATCAGGTACATGTCCAATGACCTAGTTAAATTTTTTGCAAATATCAAATGGTGTGTCGCGCCCTTCCCGAGTTTCTTCTGAACATCTATTAAGGCAGACAATAAACATTTGTATTTGTTGAAATATAAATTGGAATAACAACCAAACTTAATGTAAATTAAAAAGGAATAGATTTTTTTTTTCAAATTCAACAAAACTAGTACACAAAAATTTCGCGAGAAGTAAATCACAAAGCACTGTTTGGAATAATACGCACGTGTAGGTAGGTATATATTAAATACCTAAATAAAATGAGTAATGTGTATGTTGCACTACAATGAACTGGATAAAAAACTGAAACTTTAAAGTTATACAAAACACTTCCGGCGATTAAAATTAACATGTTACTATGCGCTGCACATGTTGACATTCTCTGTAAATCACCCCACGCATCAAGACGTAGCGATGTACTGAGGTGTTACGAGGGGGAGATAAGATAGCACCGCCCACCACGTGGAACTGTTGGCATTAAGTAAAAAGGTAGCAATGTGACTTTACACACTTTCTTTGCGTAATATTTTTTGTCCAACTTTTTGACAAACAATAAAATTTTACGTGTTTACATAGATATTTCATACAACTTTACAGCCGAGAAAAAAACGTTAAATCCGGGAATTGTTTCGGCGCCTGACGTAAAATTTGGGAAATTTTTGTTCTGGAATGTATGGGGGTGAAACGGGACCGACAAAAAAAAACTTTAAATCCGGGAAAACGTAAAATGCGGGAACTTAAAATCCGAGTTTCACTGTAGTTGTATATTTTGGAAATACTTTTCACTGATCCTGGACAAATATGCACATATTTGATAATTGGAATACAAAGGGTATGGAAATACTAAATAATAATATGTATTATGTGTTACCTTTTCCTAGATGGGTGTTGATTGACATATATCTCGCTGTGCCTGTTAGAGATTTATGTTCCCGGAATGGGATGTGTTTGTTAGTCTCTAAGTCTATGTATTCCTTGGCCAGGCCAAAATCTAAAAACATCAATCAAATATTACATTAGGAATTTGACATTTTAATTAATGTGAGTCTTACTTTATTACAGAGTCATTGGATTAATTATTTACAAGCATGATAAGACTACCTACACATTTACAGCTGTGATATATCTATACAGTGGTGTGTTACTCACCTATAATATGTATTATTTTTTCTCGTTTTGTTGTATTTCTTCCTATTAAAAAGTTTTCAGGTTTGACGTCCCTGTATATTAAATGTCTTCCGTGAACATACTCTATCCGATGTAACTGAAACCAAAATACAAGACTATTTATAATAAAATATTTAATTTCGAGATTAGATGCAGGCAGAAGACCGGTGGGTTGCCCCAGAAATAGCTGGCAGAAGCAGGTGACAAAGTTGTGCGAGGAGAGACTGTGGTTGGAGTGGCCAGAGGTCCTGGAAGCTGCGAGTAACAGGGGCCTCTGGCGAAGATATACAGATGCTTTGGGCCCCTGACCCAACCAAGGATAGACGGGGAAGAAGATGTATGTATGTATGATTAGATTTCATTACAATTTTGTGACATCTTTCTATCTATCTATCTATCTATACCCTCACGCCACATCCCTTGCAGGGTAGGCAGAGAGGACAGAGCGCCAGACAGCCCTATCCTTACACACACTCCTAGCTTCCGTCACATTCATGCAATTAGTCATACACGCTCTCCGATTCCTTTTACTCAAAACGCGTCCATCCTTGAGGATCTGGTCGACATGATCGGACCAGGTCAGTCTCGGACGGCCGCGCTTTCTCACCCCTCTTCGCTCATTCAGATATATCTTTTTTGTCATCCTGTCATCATTCATTCTCTCAACATGCCCAAACCATCTTAGTTTGTTTACTTTCATTCTTGTCACTACACCAGTCTTGCAGTCACTCATTTCCCTAATAACCTCATTCCTTATCTTATCTCTCAGCGTTTTCCCGCACATTCTTCTTAATGACCTCATTTCTACTGCATTCAACCCTGATTCATCCTTCTTCATCCACGTCCACGTCTCACTAGCATACATCAGGGTCGGCACCAAGACAGCATTGTGCACTAGCACTTTTGCTTTCATAGACACATTGCTACTACTAACAATCGGACCGAGCGCACCATTCGTCCTAGTACCGGCCAGCTTCCTTCTTTCAATGTCTCCATCACAGCGTCCATCTCTAGTAAACAAACTTCCCAGATATACATACTCATCCACTTGCTCCAGACAGTCATTACCAACCTTTATCACACAATTTGTCCTTATTTCCTCTCTTTCGAACACTAATACTTTCGTTTTATTTACATTCATTTTCATACCATTCATATCGCAGCTTTCGTACACACAGGATACTATCCGTTGTAACTCACATTCATCATCAGCCATCAACACTAAATCATCTGCAAACATTAACGCACATACTTTCACTCCATTTAGGTCCACACCAACATTCAGCTCATTCAGAGGACGCATGCAGTAGTCGAAGAACAGGTTGAACAACCAAGGCGACATGACGCAACCCTGTTTAACCCCTTTTGTGAGAGTGAACCACTGCGACAACGCAGCATTCACCCTGACACAAGCAGAGCTCTCCGTATATAGAGACGCGATTGCGCCAATCAGTCGGTCGCTCACCCCATATTCCGACAGTACACGCCACAGTCTTTCTCGGTCCACACGATCGTATGCCTTCTCCAGATCCACGAACGCGCAGAAGAGCCTCTGGTGTTTAGCCAGAAGCTTCTCCACGACCATCCGTAGGGAGAAGATCTGATCGGTGCACCCCCTGCCACTCATGAAAGCACCCTGCACATCCCATACTTTACTTTCAGTCACTTTTCTTACTCTTTCAATCAATACCTTTCCATACAGTTTGCCCACAGAGCTCAGCAAACTGATAGCCCGATAACTGCCGCATTCCAACCTTGAGCCTTTCCCCTTGTACAAAGGGCAGATGACTGCCCTCCTCCAATCCTCAGGAGTGCAGCCACTCTCCCAGCACAAGTTGAAGAGCCTCAGGCACCACTCGAGAATCTTCGGGCCACCTTGCTTGATGAACTCTATGGCCACACAGTCATGTCCCGCAGCTTTACCATTCTTTGCTTTTTTCAATGCAAGCACAACTTCATTCATACGTATTTCCTCGTCCTCAGCAATATTTACATTCATACTATCTGCTACATTCGTCTGGTTTGTACTAGTACCACTTTCATACAATTCTTCGAAGTATTCTTTCCATCTTTCAACAACTTCTTCTCCATTCATCACTAAATCACCATTCTTATCTTTGATGCAATTCATACTGTTTTTCTCACTTCCAGATCTCTTTCTTTTTACTTCCTTCCAGAATATTTTCAAATTCTCCTCGGCGTTCCTCGATAATTTCATACATTCCTCTTCCTCAAGTTTTCTCTTTTTCTGGCAAACCATTTCTTTCACTTCTTTCCTACACGCTTTATATATATTCTTCTTTCTTTCTTTCTCACCTCCATCATCTGGTTTCGCACCAAGCACATCATTCCACGCTTTCTTTTTCCTCACTACAGCATCCTTCACCTCATCATCCCACCACGCATCACCTTTTTTCCTTCCTACCAACGCTTCTCCACATACTTCTCTTGCACTCTTTACTAGCACCTCCTTCATAACATTCCATAGTTCACTCGTCGAGCGTTCCTCATCATCATGTACTTCTAGCCTTTCGTTAGTCAGTCTTTCATATTCATCCCTAACATTCGTCTCTTTCAGTTTTTCGACCCTGATTCTCCGGACAGGCTCCAACTTCCGAGCCCTCGAGCGCCAACCGGAGAAAAGATCAATCCTTGTTATCACAAGGAAGTGATCCGTCCACAGTCCGGCGCCCCGAAATGCCCGGGTGTCCTTTGTCGCCTTCCGGAGCTCAGAGTCCACACATACAAAGTCAATCATCGACCTTTCAATACGATCAACTCTCTCTCTTTGCCAAGTGTACTGGTGGATCTCCTTGTGTGCGAAGAATGTGTTCGCCACAAAGAGATCCAACTCCAAACATACTTCTAACACTCTTTTCCCGTTATCATTCACCCTATCATCGCCATGCAATCCCAACACTCTCTCAAAATTCTTCCTTCTGACACCGACCCAACCATTCAGATCACCTGCCAATATTACTTTTTCATTCGCTCTTCTTTTATACGCTGTCTCCCGCACTAAGTTCCAAAACTCATCCTTCTCATCATCCAAGGCATCATTCCCTGGACCGTAACCTATAATAAGGAACAGCCTGGTCATGCCTACCTTGAAACGAATCCAGATGAGTCTCGGTCCTACCAGTCCATACCCATTACGCTTCACCATACATTCATTCTTCCTAAATATTAATTACATATGTATCATTGGTGACATTAATTTTGCAGTACTCAATTCAAGCTATTAAAATACCTTATTTCAATTTATTGATACATAGTTTGAAACACACGCATCCTTACCAGTTGAATGGCGATCATAAGAACAGTCTTTAATGAGAAGCGTCTCCCACACATGTCAAATAAGTCCTCTAGCGATGGTCCCAGCAGCTCCATGACTAGGGCATTGTATTTACCACACGGTCCAAAGTAATACACCTCAGGGATGCCTTCCGCGGTTGAAGGGGCTGAAAAAATATTTATTACATTTAAATATAAAGGACCAAGACCCATTAAATGGTCATTGATCATTCTAGTTATTTCATTTACACATTTGTTGCCCAAAGAGACCAGACCCATTAATTTACTAGTGAAAAAAGAAGAAACCCATCTCATACATTTATATTCTAAGTCATTCTTTCTTCCACACCCGCATAATCAATAGTTTAAAGATACTACACTCCTGTGTTCCCCAAAGGAAGGTTAACATTGTGGTAGGCAGGCCTATATAGAAGCCATTCCACATTAAGCCTGTTTTGAAAACTATTCAGTAGATACAAAGTTAAAAAATGTGGCTTAAACACAATAGCCTGAAACTCGACATATTGCGTATTAAGATTTCCTTGATTCATCTTGTTTTCCATAGTATTTATTGTTTGTCTTTCAATATTACAATGACTCAGTACTTAGCCTGAACCTATTACGTAAGTACAAATAAGTATGACTCACCATGTGTTCCTAATAATTTGTAAAATCTGTATTCTAAATGGAGTTGAGGTGCCTTGGACTTCATTTGTTCCATTTTGATGGCCACATGTTCATTGTTGTAAAGGTTTTTACCTGTAAAAAAGATTATATAAATAGTACTTAGAAAATAAAAAAAATATTACTAGTCGATCTGTGTATCTATGAATATGTTATGCCCTTGTTCTGAATTTAATTTCTTCTCTCTTCACTAAGTGTGTTAGTTTATTTTACAATTTGCTACTATAAATTATCATCTTATTAGATACGAGAAATAAGTTCTAGTTCAGTCTTCAGCACACCCTATTTGTTTAAGACTCATAAAGCTGTAGACAAATGTAAATGGATAAATAAAAAAACTCAATTTTGTTTCGAGTTATATTTTTGACAACACATGTATATTACAAACTTCTTCAAATTAGGTACTACTCATTTTATGAACTTTTTTTATAAATTTTCAGGTGTTTAAATGTGTGTCGCATGATCAGTTATGAGAAATTCTTGTAGTCAGTAAAACTACTGACGAGATATGAATACATACAAATACTAAGGGAAAACTTTGTGACTTTAGGACTCCCATGTCCTCAAATTAAATGGAAGTTGTGTATTACTCAAGAAAATGCTCTTAGAATGTTAAGAATGACATGGAGAGTGGTCGCCTACAAGTATGGTGGCCTCCCAGTGTTTAGGAGAGAAAGCACATTGTAGAGATGGGAGGGCGTGTGGCAAGAATAATTGCTAGGCATTAAGTATATTTATTATATTTTAGTACAAATCTGCATAATGAAAGTGAAACCATAGGAGTAGTAATGACAATAATAATATGCGATACAAGATAATAAAACATGTAGAAACCCTCCATATAATAGAATATTGTACAGTGGGATGACAACAATATATAGAGTAGGTAATCTGGCAAGCAAGAAGCCATAGACAATGGTCAAATATTCCATATTTCATTATTTAATACTATTAAAGCTCCCAGTACTGTTTGGTAATGAAAATATCAAGCCATGTAAGTAAATAATAGGCATTATATTATTATGTTCATGTACATGACTTCCACTCGGCGTAGTATTGTTAAATCACTCTGACCTACTGATAGTATAATAATAACAAGCTCATTGTCTACTGCCTGAAATAAGGGTAATATGGTTACGTATTGCCTATATTATGCTCTCATGTTGTGTCCCATAGGGGTGTCCTTACCTACAGCATAATAATAGGTAAGTCTACTGTTCTGTATGAATCGCATTGTCATTCTTAATATTCAAATTGTTGTGGTAATCAAAGTTTATCTTGTGATGATGAAAAACTGTATTGCGAACTTACCCAATCTCAGTTCTCCGAAATTGCCGCATCCGATCTTCTTGCCGACACGAAAGTTAGGTCCAACCATGAGCACCCCGGAGGAGGAGCTCACAGAGTGGCGTGCCCCACTCATCCCCCCGCCTCCCCCTCCGGTGCCCCCGCCACCAGCGCCACCGCCTGCAGTGCGTCCACCACTGGAAAGAAACGACAAATTGTGAAGTTCGTTATATAATGAATATTGTTGAAAGTAATCATTACAGTGTGACTGTACTCTAATATTCACACACCAATAACATCATCTGCACTGTTCCATGACACCTAGGTATATGTTGTATGTAATGTGTTAATAAATAAACAAAATAAATTATGTATGTATAACCAAAATTAGAGTGAATATTAACACTGTTACAACACAGCGAATTTATAATATATACCCCAATTCTGTTAAATACTTAGGTACATTAATAAAATAACATTTAGGAGAAACTACACCCTCGAGTGTATCAGACGAATTCCAGTTAATTTGTGCTTTATAGAATAATATATCATTTATCGAACTACGTAGGAAGTGAAACACGATTAATGTCCTATCTACTGAATTCTTCATAAGCCAAATTGAACATATTCATTTGTACCTAAAGAATTTTAATAACGCTATGGTTAGATCCATAATCTCTCAAACATATGTATGAAATATGAATAACCATGGCAATCATCTGAAGAGACTACAAGACCTTAGTTAATTAATCCTTAGCAGGCCAGAAATTACAAGGAGGAGGTCAAATGCATTGCCTCAAGAAGTTGTTCAAATGCCACATACCACTTCTCACATGAAAAAAAAACAATTAGAAAAAATGCAGGAAAAATTATAATATTTTATTTTATAAGTTCACGAGTCTAGCACATAGAAACATTTAAACTATAATAAACTAAATTACGTAATATTCACATCAGAAATAAACAAAATGTAATAATTTTTATATTCACAAAAAGATCCAGAAAAAGTATTCAACAGGTTATAATCTCACCGACGCTTAACAAACTCTACACTATGGAACATTGGTGGGTTAGCGGGAGAGTGAAGCACTACTAAACTAAATAATTAGTAATAACAAACTATCATAGATAGTATATCAAAGTACTTAAACACATGGAATTTAACCAAAGTCTGCACTGGGAGAAAAGATTATTATATGACAGAACACAATATCACCAAGTTTGTAAACATAGATAAAGTACAGAGAATAACTGAACTAGCAAATTATTCACATGGCTGTGTATTAAATATAATGTCTCGTAATACAAATATAAATATTACAAACAAATATGTCACTGTTTACCTTGAGTTCTCTGAAGTATTACACAAAGCCCCATCCCTAGGGTATTGCCCCATAAGGGATATCTTTAATTTTGTTATAACATTGGTCTGCCTTTCTAATATTTTGTGCACTTCAATCTGTGTAGACATTTGCGTTTACAATGAATGCGTTGTACCTAACATTAATTAAGAATCAACTGAGGCGAATGTCACAAGTGTAGTTAAGGTAATAATATCTTCGGTACGTTCATTAGGTCACATGATAATGAGAACATAATATAATTCATCTGCGAAATATTTAGTTTTGAATTGAACTGTTTACGAAACATTCTTGATAAGCTGTATACTAAATATAAATTTATATACCTACTATTTGTATGTACGTAATATGTATACATGCTACATATTGTGTACTTAAGTAACAAAACTCCTCTTAAGATCGTATGAAAATCATTGATGGATTATTGTAAACCACTGTTATCAATAATGATAAAACAGTACAAAGTATTTCAACAAGGTAATCTCTCTGAAATAGATATGTACGTATACATGTACGTATGTACGACCTACATCAATGTCTCATGTTACACATACATAACAATGATTGTGTATTGGTCAAGCCTAATATTATTATTGTCAATTCAATTTACACTTCTTCTACAATGTGCATATGTTCTTGTAAACAAACAAAAATTACTCATGGATAATTTTACAAGCATTCATATAGAGAATAAGGGATGGTAAAGGGAAGCGGAAAATCTAAGTGTAAGTAATAAGCTTTGTATAACTTGACAATAATTGCCACTGTGTATCTTTATACATATACCTATTAGAAATTGGTTCTATAACCTCACTTATACCTGCACGAAGAGGACAGCAATGGTAAGTTACGTTCCCCGAGATATTTGAAGATACAGACGAGACAAACTTGTACAATACAACGTAAAATAACAAACTGATTAGAGTAAATATGTCTTATAATTCATTAATGAAGTAGTGAGTTGTACATTTGCATACATGTGTAATTACCCAATGAGAATATTTGTTATCTAACAAATACAAGATACCTACGTAACTGACTGGGCTACCATGTAATCATTATCATCTTTATCATTATATCAGTATGGTTAATAAAGTTTTTATTTATAATATTACTAACATATGGCTGTCAAAAAATGCCCTCCAAAGGTTTGAACGTTGGTCTTTTTCCTGGATGTACCTATAACTTTTTTGTCGAAATTAAATTTTGGTGAATTTTTTGCTGTCGTTGTTTTCTGATATTAATAAAATGTGTAAATGAAATAACTGGATATATTAATTTAATTTGCAATGAATGACTGCTGTGAGTAGTGGAGGCCTTGTGACCTCTCTGTTTTTCCTAGATGAACATGAGAGCGAGAAGCAGTAGAAGTGATGGTGAATAGAATCACATACTTCATACACTACTCATGTGTAAATCTATTAGAACAACACTTCATATAAAGAGTACATAATATAATATACACTAACAGGTAAGGTACATATACTTAGGAATCATCATAAGAATCTAGATAAGAAAATATGTAATCAAATTACGATTCTCTATAATATAGTCCAGTCCGAATAAACACAAAGCAGCCCCTCAACGGAAAGTTGTGGGGTAGTCTGGATATCTTTCATTCTATACGTTTTTTGGGGTGCTGAATCCGAATCCGCCAAGAAAATTTTGTGACGGAAAATAGACAACAATTTTCATTATCTGGTGAATTTTTTATTAGAACTCGAAAACTGTCAACTTTTGTAAATTTTCTTTCTTCGTAAAATGAAAGTAAGTACGTAAAATTGGTGCATAATTTTTTTCTCCAAAATGAATAGAAACGGAACTGCCAAGCTTCAAAAACTAGCCAAATTTTCGTATTACATATTCTGAATAGTGAGAATCGAAAATGTATGGAGAAATTTCACCTTGTTACATTGATAACCAAATTTTCATAATTATTCTTGAAATTTATGGTACATATTTTACCTCTTTGGAAACAGCAAACATGACGAAAGTTTTCAAATTTGTAGTAAATTTTATGCACTTTCATTTTGCGTAGAAAGATAACATGCAAAAGTTGACAGTCTTCGAGTTCTAATTAAAAATTCGCTAGATAATGTCACTTTTCGCGATTTTTCATCATGTTCCGTCGCAAAATTTTGTTGGCAATCCTCGGATTCGGATTTGGACTACCCCACAAATTTCCATGGAGGAATGCATCTTGACTGGACTAATATTGTATTTCTTCAAACAGTAATAATATTGAGTGATAAGAGATAAGCATGAGTGTGGCAGTTAGGTTGTAATTTATTTTAATTAACAGTTGTATGTATAAAATCATGAGATGAAAACACAAAATCAATTAGATGAGCTTTCATCACGGTATATCTTACAATGTGAGGGAATATGTTACATTGTTTTTGGAGAGAAAATTATCCTACACGCTTTTTTCTAATTTTTCAGGAAGGCTCCTAAAATTGTTTCCTGTGCGGCTTTAAAAAGTATATTTCATTTTAAGAACAAGTCAAGAACAAGAACTCATAATGAGAGGGGGGGGGGGGGGGGGGGGGTAGACAAAGGCTTGTCCCTAAGTGCTGAAAACTCTAGTTAAGGCTCATTTAATACATCCCTATTCAGCTCTCATGTATGCAAATCTGAAGAGGAACATGTATTAGGGCCAACGACATTATCATATGTCAATCTAAATTTCGAGAGCCAGGTGGGCCGGTTTGGACATTAAACTCTCGGGCAGAATTTTTATCTCAGTCCGGCCCTCTACATCGTTACAGGTGGTGAAGGGTGGATTTCTGTAGAAGGGAAGCCGGGGCTAACATTTCTTATAATTTTATGTCAGATTAGACATTATTATACCTATCAATTTTTCCAAAAGGTAACTCGATGGGAATTATGTTCTTAGGGAGCTTCGCGCCTGCTACCTACATACATTACCATGTTTCAAAGAATGCACACCACATGTATCATAATATCCATGTTATGCACAACAATTTTAAATAGAGAAAATCCGAATGAGTGGAGAACGTCGTTGCTTAATTCAAAGAGATGAGAATTTACCTCGTGTATTTTCGATTTTACTGAACACTCGAAAACAATGCTTGTTAAAAAGAGAAAGAGTAGATTATTGTATGTGGCAGTTCTACAGGACCACTGCCTTCTTTATGTTGTTTTATTTGAAGTGAAGTAGATACATATGTACGTATACCTAATTAGTCAGATTATGTGGGTTTATTATTGAGTTATGCAATGTTGTAATCGTGGCACTATACTGTACTACGGCATGGCTAAATAACAATAATAATTCATGAACATCCTCTAGTGTCTTAGTAAAACAATCCACTTACATAATTCTCGTGGAAAACGGGAATAAATGTAACGCAGGACCGTGGCAACTTTTGGAAGTTGTTTGAATACATATGGGATTTATTTAAAACATTTCACGATTGCAGCGTTATCAGTTATTATCAAAAATTATTCAGCTAGTACCACATTTTATTCATTGACATAATATTGCTTAATGCACTTATACAAATCATGTATACACAACCTGCGATTGCGGAGAGACCCAGACTGACGAACACCTTCTCGTATGTTGAGACATGCCAGTGAGGTGCGATGCGAGGGACCTGATGATGGTCACTGACAATTCCGTTATGGCTGCTAATTTCTGGAGTGGGGTAGCTCGGACCCGAAAATGAATGAATCCACAACCTTTGGTATTCATTGACATTATGAGCCAACAAAATGTATTGAACAGTTATCAATAGATGATGACATTTATAGATAGTTTACCAGGTAAAAACTGTGCTCCGTTATATCTAATTTGCACATTTTTTTGTACAAAGTGAATTGGTAAATATTGTAGTAGGTACCAACTACAAATATTATCAAGTAGAATAGAAAAACTATGCTAAATAAAAAAAAATACCACAACAATGTACGTACAATAATTATATGTGCAAGGATTGGGAAGTGTGGCAATCTGTGCCTACCTCGCGAACCTTTTAGACAGGTTATAGCTGGTCATAATACAATATGTTACACATTACACACACTCTTCCTATATTGTGACCAAGGACTAGAGAGTAGCAACTCCTACACATCATTGCATGCAATGGAACTAACTATTAAATACCAGGGCACATATTTTACAATGGAGATTACCTATTTATTTTTTCACACCAATTTTACAGATAACCAAATTATGCCCATTTGTTGAAAATTTGGGTAAACTGCAAATTGACTGTAAATGAGGGGTGACTACAAATTTTTGGCAGCATTAAGATTGAACTGATGGCCCTTTTTCTTAGTAACAATGTGATCACACATATAATATTATAGGAAAAAAAAACAGTGGTTAAAGCTATCGTGACTCGATGAATCCCGATTTGGGAAAGGCCTTTCTTTATTAATGAATGAGACTTTTACAAGTAAAGGTAAAGTAAACGTTTGTAGTACACTACAATTTTACTCAAGTCAATTTTATTTGAGAAGTTAAACAAAAGGAATATTTTAGGTATTGAATAATTTCTTCAATTAACTTTGTAATAACAGTCTCCTCATCAACCTAATAAACAATACACAACACTCTAACTATGAACTCTTCTCCATTCTTCTCGGTTGTACCGTATGTAGGTTGTCGATGTTGTGGAGAAAGAAGAAGAATGGAGAAGAGATTAACAAGGACCGTGAAAATGCTAACTAACTATGAAACCTTCTTTAAAAACAATTATTACCTAATACCTATCATGAACAATATTCTGATCCAAAGTGCAATTGTAAGTATCGGTTTTAACCCTGGTTTTAAGTAACTACACCACAAACGTAAGACTAGTGTTCATTAGGACCTAGAGAGATCATAAACAATTGATTACAGGTGTATTGAAAGTCTTACCCAGGCGCTCGTTTGTCTTCAACTTGCCGTTCTCGGGCTCCGTCCCTCTTGTTCATGATGTACAAGTGCAGAGTAGGCGCGCTGAAACCGCGCGCCCCCAACCGCACCTTACTTCCCAGTTCCCTCCTGCTTCCGACTCCTGTTACCTCATCTCACAAACATATTACACAGAACACTTGTCTCTTATATTTCATATAAAAACAATGAATACTACAACTCTTTTGCAATGTAATGATGAGAGATCCCAAATAGTATTGGGTATTTCTATATCTCTCAGCTGTCACTCACACACTCGCCTATACAAATAACCTATAGAATCACTGTAATATTTACACAACACAACTTTATTTATATATTCACTTATTTACAAACAGAATTATAGCTGAAATGAATAAAACACTCGATTTGAAATAATAATCCAACACTGCGAAGCCATCATTATTTATGTTTCCACAAACACTTGATCGTCAAACGCAGGCATTTTATTAATTACCACATTGATGCAATGTGAAATGGCTGAACCGATGCTTTATGACAGTTGAATAATACAAGACTTTAATAAAAAAAAAAAAACAACCACACAACGCAGATATTGCTTGTCGGTTTAATTATTCAACAATATCAACGTCAATATTATGAAACATTTAGTAAAAATAAGTCACATATCGATAAAGCTGATTGAGATACCGGAACATTTTTTGGAGTTGTCCAGTAGAGCATTATACGGAAACAAAGCCCAAGCCTGGTGTGAATTAATTCGAGCTATGAAATGATATAAATAATAAGGTGAATTTAACGGTAATAGAGAGTATCAAAGGAATAAAATCCTCGGAAGAAGCACGCTCGCCATTACAACACGGGCCAATACCCTTTACCTCTACACTTCACATCACTCACGCACTGACTTGAACAAGCAATCAATGAAAGGTGTAACATAAAAATTAATCATTTATGAAGCCACCGTAAGAACACTATTCTAAAAATGACCTCACGGCATATGCTTTATTTAACAACTTCATGAAGTCCTCGTCCCACTTCCTACAATCAAATTTGTGTTGAAACCATAAGAATGATGGCTTAAATAATTGGAAATAGTGTGGACATCCGTGTACTATAATGACTAAACCCAATATTTTTTAACAAAGATAGCTATCGACGGATCTTAATACAATTATTATCTACAGAAAACACAATTACCGCACTTTTTATTAAACAATCCGGACATTTTCCTCTCAATCTACACTATCACTCATCGCTATGATACTCCAATATCCGAGTTCAAGAGAAACACGAACGATGCGATCCCGATCGGCGATGGATGCGATGATTCACATTTTCAGTGCTACCATATCAAAATTCACATTACACAGATTGTCAGTTTTTTTTTGTTTCCGAATATTTAGGAAAATGAGCACACAAAGAATATGTTATATTAGTATCATACCTAGGACAAAATAAAATGCAAAAGTTCGTGAAATAAAAGTATTCATATACGTCCATATCCTTATCTAATATATTTTTTATTTCATAACGACAAAATAAATAGCCCAGGTTTTAGAAATAAATGCAAAATATAGCAACACCATTACATATGACAGAAGCGCATGCGTCAAAGTAATATCTGTACAGAAAATATACGATATTGAGAAAAGCGTGCATATCTTATATTTTCCGAATATTGAATGATATTTTATATATATATAAATTTTATCCAGGTTTTATAAAAGTAATTTCGACGACATTCCGTAAAAAATATTATTAATGAACATTCTCTTGAAACCATTTCAAACGGAAAAGGCGTTTCTATCCGCTATCATACGTTCTGTCTCCATGGTAACCGTGAATGTCAACCATCAACCATGGGCGGCGTGAACCTTGATGTCAAAATATTTGAAAATCTGCCATAACAATGTCGAAATAAGAAATTGTTAAAATTTTGTTTTGTAAATAGCATCAATAAGTTAAAAAAGATTTTTTTATTTGTCGCAAATAATGTTATAGGTATGTATCATGAATGAACTAAAGGGACCGAAGATTTATGTCATTTTAAGTGTAAAAGAAGGTATGAAAATCGGTTTATTTTTAAATCGGATGTACGTATTTTTATAATGTAATACAATAATTACAGTAACGTATAAAATAAAAATTGTACGAAATAACTATCAGCATGATTTGTTTTGCACAATTTTCAGTAACTGTTTCACCATATTTCAGAGGCATATAAGTATAAATTTAAAGCACAGAGTTTAAAGTTGTTTACTATTGTTAACCAGTACAGTTATTTTATAGTAGTGATAAGTTATAATATTGATTACTTTGATAAATCTATTTAATATTTGCCGAATACTTTTTCTATATGTCATTTGATAATTTGGTTACAACTTTTATACCATAAATATGAAGTCATATTGCGTACCACTGAAAAGTGGGAAGGAATGATGAAACTGTACGCGTTTAATCTCCCTGTATTTTCAAATAGAAAGTTGTTTAAAGTAAATAGAAAGATTGTGCACATGAGGTATCCGTCCTTTTGTATCTTACAATCAATGAGGAAAATCTGATAAGTGATAGTGGAAACAATTGCTTTTGCATATTTATTTATTTATCGTTTGGCAACGTCGAAGTATTGTCACATCGTTAAAGTCTGACATCCAGCGCCTCCAGCCACTGGAGGAATTCAGGGGACAGGCTGGCAGCACTGTCAATGGTACCGGGGTAAGCACGTATGGGGCAATCACGCAAATTAATATTAATATTTATACTCATGTAGTTTTCCAGGTGAAGGATTTGGCTTCCTGCAAGAGTCTTCCATTGTCTCCTGTTCTCTAAACGGACACACCCTGCAGACAGATCCTTGCGGTGTAAGAAGTTCTCCCATATTTGACTCTGAGCTTATATGGGAAACGGATAAAAAAACATTGAGAAGGTAAAATTGATTATATATAAATTATCTCTTCACTTATTATAATAAATAAATTAACAATACAAATTGTACCATGAAAACAATACATGATAAGCCCGATCTGAGTCATCAGTTGCTGCTCAAAGTTTTGTGATTTATTTATCGAGTTAAAGAACAGTGAGTGGCATTACAGTTTTAATATAATATACCTACCTAATATTGGGCATAGAAAATCACAATCAAATTGTTTGCACAAATTTGTGATGAGTGTGTATTTATTAAAGTGTTTTCATTTTAGTTTGAGACTTCAAAATGTTCCAATAAAAGTTTCTGTAACGGGAGTGACTGGAAGGAAAGTTGGGTACCTTTTACTAAACTTACGGACGGCTTCTCCGTGCCCCAGCAACAAAACCATAACGGTATTCATTTCAATTATACTCATTAACTCTTGTCAGCTTTTATAACAACAATAATTTTGAATTAAAGTATTTATGTAGACACTCAAGATGTTGAACGCAATTCAGCGGGGAATTCCTACTCTTTTCAAGATTGTTTTCACTACGCAGATTATATCACGATGTTGTATTATATTTTACAGGTTAGTCACTCCTGGCATAAGTTACTCGGACTAAATGCGGAAGCCAAATCATCAGAACCTAAACTTTTATTAAGATTGGTTGTTAGCGATTCTGATCAGCCAAACAAAATTGTTAGTATTATCTTAATGCATAAAGCTGGTTAAATTTTTATTTACGAATTCGTCGACCTTGTCTATGTGTTTGTTGGTTTAGATGTATGACAAGTTATTATTTTTAAGTTATTTACTTTGCAGGTTGAAGAAATAAAAACTCCAAGAAACTCTTTAACATTGCCAACTAGAGCTTCCATTGATATTAGCAACGTGCCAATATCTTCTCTTGTTCAAGGTATTTTATTTATATCCTTTATTTTTTTATTATTCCTATTCCCTAGATTGAAGCACGCTATGTTATCAATTATTTATAAAGAAATATATGTAGGTTAGGGTGTCCCAACAATGTATGGAGAAAAAAAAAAATCGAAATCAGAAATGCATACCCTCTATTTTTTTTCGTTTTGGTACTAAATACTCGATTATGAAATACTATCGCTTTTGGACAACTGGAACCCGTGCCGACTTGACGTCAAACTTCATAACTTCATAATTTGTACTGAAATTTCATGAAATATCTAAAGAATTCACGTAGTTTGGGAAAATAAAACACAAAATTGGCCCAATCGTACATGTATCACTATTTTACATTTAAATCATCATCATCATCACCAGCACCCTTGTCTCTATTGTTGAATATAGGCCTCCCCCATATATTTCCATAGTCCCCTATCCTGAACAGACCACATCCACCCGCCTACGACAACTCGTCTTATATCGTCCAATTACCTTCCTTGAGACCTTACCAACACTTCTACTGCTTGTTTTAGGTCTCCACTCCAGAACTTTCTTTGCTCACCTAGAGTCTGTGGCTGCATGATCAGCTCCTTGTATGGCCCTTTCTATAACCGATATCGTGTGGAAAATTCTTTTCGTGAACACCAAAGTTTCACAGTAATTGGTGAGAAATGGGGTAAAACAAGCGTCAAATATCTTCATTTTGGATAATTTGGGTATTTAGGAGCCTTCAGGATATGACATAGCCGCCCATCTCGTATCAAAGGCAGCCCATGCCAAATCTCGGCTTCTTTCAATTTCTATCTCTTGATTTTCTCTTCCATGTTTTACAGTTTGCCCTAGGCATACATAACTATCAACTTATTGGAAAATTATTCATCTACCACGATATTATATGATTTTTTGGCATAAGTCGTGTATTTGGTCTTTGATATGATCATTTTAAAGTCTATTCTCTGGAAAGCTGTGGTGATGCTTCATTTATCGTGATTTCTAGTTCAACAAATAAAAATATACCCTCTTCGAACCGTAGATCGTTAAGGTTTTCACCGTTGACACCTTTATTGCTCCAATCAAGGATTTCGAACAACCTCCAGAGCCAATGTAAATAATTTAGGAGACATCCCTATCTTACTCCTCTTCTAACATGGAACTTTTCGGAAGGTCCATGGAGTGGAGGTGTACACAGGAGGAATCCAGCCTGTTATCCTGGTTAGTATCCATTCAATTTGATGGAGAGTCTATCGTTTATGACTTTTGTAAACAGCTTATACAGATAGGATGGTCGATTATTTTTCAACTTTCTATGGCCACTTTTTTTGCGGGCGAGATTGATCGATGCATTGTTTCACTCTTGTGGTATGATTCGTTCTTCCAGACATTCATTGAATAGCGATACCACTGCTTGTTGAAGAGATTCTTCCGCATTTTTAATTGCCTCTGTGGT
This sequence comes from Ceraclea dissimilis, assembly GCA_963576895.1. Taxonomy (NCBI): domain Eukaryota; kingdom Metazoa; phylum Arthropoda; class Insecta; order Trichoptera; family Leptoceridae; genus Ceraclea; species Ceraclea dissimilis. Next base: position 5,919,970 of record OY756374.1, read on the forward strand.
TATACCATTAGGATCAGATCAGGAACATTTTTATTCTTCATCGGTTTTATGGCATCTTTGACTTCCGCTAATGTTATATCTGGAATATACGAATACGTGCCTTTTTCCAAAATATAACACACTCAAGATTGACAAGATTATCACTTTCATTAATTGTAAATTTTACTTGACAAATATTATAAAACAAAACAGCTAGTACTTGTCCATCGAAGAGAAGTTTTGACCATGCTATTTGACATTTTACATCCCCTGTTGGAAATATATCTACTATTTTTAGAGGTACATAATTCCACAGACATGTTTTTTGATATAATACTACACTTTTACTAGCAATAATTCAACATTGCGGCAGAACTTTATATGCAAGTATGCGCTCTCTCAAGTACTCAAGTACTGAGATTTTCGGATGCAAGTCGGCACGGGTTCCCGTGGTCCAATGGTCATGAAATTTGATTTTGGAGTGTTTTAACATAAAACGAAAAAAATTAGAGGGTATGCTTCTCAAAAAAAACTATTTTGATTTTTTTGGGACATCCTAATGTAGGTGGCGCTGCTTACAAAACCCAAAGTTGATCCTAGACGGCACTATGAAAAATATACTTTACTTATCGTCAAAAGTGTTGAAATTTATTTGTCAACAAGGTGACAGTCTGTAAGTAAGGTATCTGTAATACTGTAATCTTGCATTTTATTTAGGTAACAATATGAATTTTGTGATGCTTAATCTTATTGGAATAGTTTGGTAATTTATAAGATTTTTCATGTCTCTGAAAATAGCGGTTTCACATTATAACAAGAGTAGAAGTCCATAGTATATTTTCAAGCTTAATGATTCTATTTTTGCAGTGACGCCTGTGGACAGCGAGAGAGATCAAGATGTTATGTCTTCACAAAGAAACGAAGAAGTTAAAGATGTAGTAAAGAAAGTAAACGAATCACCTGTAATTGATTCTGTAAGTAAAATAAAATTGTAACAAGCTTAATAACTACAATGCTTAACCAGAAATTTTCCCCTTTTTAAAACACAGTATCGGGGGTTATCAGCTCTGTTATTGGTATTGCCTAATTGAAGCCTAAGAGTTTGAAAGACTTTTAAAATCAAGTAATCCATTACTTAATTTGTGAATTAATTGCTTATTACATTGTTATTTGTATTTGAGTTTAAAATATTTAATTGCAGGTGGAAAGAATAAGCGTGCAAGTGGAAAGCAGTGGTCATAGAGAATCAGAGGAGAGTGAAGAGTCAAATCAGGATGAGTTTGTCAATCCTCCCAAAGCAAATGTCACTTTCCAATCACACAACACATCTATGAGGTGAAACTAACAATATGAATAATATATATATTCTTACCTGTGGTTGAGCTGGGATGGATAAGTGCTTGCCATTCCGTCCCCTCTGCGTATTCAAAAAGGAATGCAGGAGGGTGGTATAGATAGATCTGGTACATGGGTCTCCCAAGCAGGTGACACCAGGTTAAAATTCCTCCACTGATAGTGTATCCTGCATGCAATGCAAGCTTTTATCTTACCGTGGAGTTTGTTGCAGAGTATTTGGGTTTATGTGTACGGGCCCAGATCCTTTTTTTCTAAAGATATTTGCTACCCAATTGGTTGACAGTCGTGTCAGTTATGATTCTTATTCTAATAAGACATTCCTATTGATGTACCTTCCGAAATGTTTGACATAGCCACGGTACCAGATTTTTATATAGTAGAGACAGTCTTTGTGTGGGTAGTAAAAGTCTAACGAAGTAATAATTTTATATCTGGTACAAATCACCCAGTTTGGGTGGACTGCCTAATTATAAAAAGGATATATTTAACTCTTTTTTTCTTCCATTATTCCTTGAGCAAACACCCAGTATACTACTGAACCCTGCTGGTGTACTCTTATGTACAGAGAGTCATCCAGATAGTTTCTTGTACAGTCATCTTTATATTTGTATTTCATTTTACAGATTGCTAACTGATTCTGGAAACAGTGACGGGCATGAAGAAGATCGTAAAACTACAGGACATAGTTCTCCTAGTTCTCAATCATTTAATCAGTGAGTCACAAATCATATGCATTGATTATATCGTGTTATATACAATTGTTTATTGTTATAGTTCTAGTTGATTTACTATATTAGCACTTGTGCACAAATGGTTGTCTGCAGTTGAAGTAGTTTTGCGTTCCCTTTCTATGAAGTGGAAGGTTAGGAGCAAAGTTGATTGTACAAATAAGATGCGTATTTTATCATTTTAGATTCGAAGCACACAGTCCCAGGGTATCTTCTAAAGAGCGAAGGTCTGTGAGTACTGATGCCAATACGATGTTACACGCGCAGGGAGATACACCCAATAAACATACCAAAAGAGGTCTGTAATATGTTCATTAAAATTTGTATAATAAAAGTGCCTAGATGGCCCTACGGATAATGCCATACAACAAGTAGCAAAATGTGTTGTTGTGATCAATCGTTTAGTTACATTTGGACGGTACAACATAGCATAGTCTCATGTGTATCTTTTGAAATTTGTAGGTCGTCTGTCTCCGCAAACCAAAGCAGAACTGATCAGAAAAACAGTGAATGCATTGGAGAGGTGGAAGGAGAAGCAACAACTTTTGTATTCAGACAAGGTAATAATATAACATAATATTGTAACTAGAAAGTAGCCAATGTGGCGGTAAGGGTCGCTAGCCTTAAATGGAGCTGGACTGGGCATGTTTCTAGGAGCCAAGACTCCCGATGGACAAAAAAGATAATGGAATGGCGACCATGAACAAGCCAAAGGAGAGTCGGTAGTCCCCAGGCAAGGGTTTGATGATATTAGGGAATGTGCTAGAGGGAGATGGATGCAGTGTATCCAGGATAGGGAGCTGTGGCGGACCGAAGGGGAGGCCTAAGTCCAATAATGGATCTAAGTGGCTAAGGGAAAGTACATCGAGTTACAGTATCCTATTCTCGGAACAAAATTGTACACAGGTCACATGTAAGACGGTGTTCACCTTCGAGTATAATAGTAGGATAGACTGCCAGAGAGTAGTGTCAAACAAATATCGTGGCGAACTGTGGAAAGGCATGCTGGCAATATAATAATGTCATTCTTTCTACCGCTCTTATAAGCAAATTTAATTTCTCTTTCTAGTTACAACAGTCGGAGAAGTTGTTATTGCAACGTTTGGAGAATGAATGGAAGCACAGGGAAATAGAACGAGAGAGAGTTATTAAAGATTGTAGAACTTTATCACGTTCTTTACAGGAAGCGATACAGGACGTCACAGTTAGAAGTAATCAGTTGTCATTGAAGGAAAATAAGGTACAGCTTTACATTGACTTACTAGTCACTTGAGTCTATATCCGTCTATAGTCGAATATCCATTCAATGCTTGTTTTCAGCTAAGATTAGCTAAAGACGAACTGGAGATGTTATACATGACTAAATACCATGAACTGAATGAAGCAGCTCGCAGGATGGAGGATGATTACAATCATCAGACAAAGCTGCAGCATCTTACACTAACCCAACTGGAGAGCAAACTGAAGACTTTAGAAGATAGTAATGTATTATATAAGGTACCTCATTGTCTTATGCTTCTAGTTTCTGTACATTTCGTTTCATCCGTCTTGTCACACTTTGTGTATAGAATTACTACGTAGCCAGTGGCCAAGTTATATGAAACAAGGAGTAACATTTCCTTTATCTTGTCCTCACATGGTCAATCATGACAGATTCTGAAGCCTAGTGGAAATATGTGTTTCCTTAGGTTTTTTTTTTATGTATAAATTGGATATTACACAGCTTTTTATTACAACTGTATAATTAAGAGGCCATATGCTGCCATTTGGCTTTGGCGTTTACTCGTTTATTCAGCCAATACTGAGAGCATCATCTTGAAACTAAAGACAGTGGTAGATGGAAATATTGACCACAAGCTAACTGTCCTAGAATTACAATATTTGGAAATTCCTTGGACGAAAAATAATTCCCAAAGTACCCCTGAAATTTACGGGAAGAATCCATTACTCGTTGTGTTTTGAAGATGTAAAAGTATAATTTAGCCAAAATATTGTTAAAATTAGGTTAACTAGTTGACTGTCGTAGATTTTTTAATTTGTTCCCAGGTTCTTTTTAAAAAGGTCTACCTAATTCACATTGTCGCTTACGTCATTAATATTTTGGGCTAACTCTCTCATACAAAATTTGGAAAAGTTGAAGCGATAATAGAACATTTTTTCTTCAGTGCATATAGGCCCTTAATGTACTTTAGAATACATATTTTTTATCTAGGTCATTTATTATTCAGGATTTGTCAAATATTAGTCTTATGTGACGAATCAGATCTAATTTATTTACTCTTATATATTTCATTTTTAAAGAAAAAATTTTGTTTTTCAGAGTAAATTAACCATTGCTGAAGATGAAATAGACAGATTAAAACGCAATACTTTGTCTAAGGATGAAATATCTAAGATAAATCAAGAAAAGGTAAAAAAATAAATTGAGTAGTAGATAAATACTTTGTGACTGTTTTCCGACATGCGTTTTTATAACATGATGTGCTTTTTGACTAACTTCTTCTTGTCCATCTTGTATGAATGATACCTAACTGTTTTATTTTCAGATTTGTCTTGAAAAACAGTTGGAAGCTGCATTGAAATCTAAAACCTTTTTCAAGGACCAATGGGTAGCTGCCGTGCGAGAAGCCAATATACTGAAACTTAAATATACAGCAAGTATAACACAGCCACAGTCTGATCCAGCTACATATAGGTATTTCTCATATTATTGTGTCACATGCTTACTTACATTGTATCATATGCAAGTTTTGCAGTGTGTGTGATAAGTAGTTATCTCAACAGATGTGCGGCAAAGGATGGACTTTCCATCAGGCTTTTGACTGATCCTCGGCTGTTGAGATAACTACTTCTGATGCTCTCACAAAACATAAATTGTGATTTTCCAAAATAAGTGTGTGTGATCTTTTCTCACATAGTATCCACATTACTAGTTGGTTGTAAAACGCTTAAGGTGCCCATTGAGAGATGTGAATATAAAAATTTCCCTGTGGAATTATGGTTGGTTGCTAGGTATTGTAGATGGCAATAAAGCCGCCATTTAAATCAAGAAATATTTCTCCAAAAAATATTACTATTTGTATCTCATACCAAAGTTACATACTGTAATAATTATAATTAGATAGACGCCTACCGATACTGATATCACAGACTTTGGTACCTACTTACTCTGTAGATTTATATAGTACCATTGAAGTAGGAATGCTGTGTTTAAATATCGGTTGGTTCCTAATGTGTATTAAAACTTCAGGCTTGAACGATTTTGATAAGTTTTAAATTTAATAGAATCATAAATCAATAACGAATTTCAGAGCGTCTACAGAGCGAATGAATGAGTGAGTGGGTGAGTGAATCAGTGATCTACATAACTATATTATAAAGTGTTGCAACTCAAGGTGTGTTTCAATGATAGTTTTTTTTTTTATATATTAATTGTAGGTTTCAAGAATTATTACAGAATGAAGAGTCACTTTTGCAGTTTGATAATGATGTTTTGAGAAAATTAAAGGATGATATTATCAATTCTGAAAGATCTGAATTTCACAGTAAGTTACATCATTCCGTTTTACTAATAATAATTACTCATTACTCATCGTATTTTTTATTTCAGCGCAGGACATGATCTTTTACTTCAGTCACTCAAGATTCAAAATTGTTTATTTTCATTATTAATCACCTGCTGTTCTGTCTCGTGAAATATATCTTTACATGATGTTCCATTAATAGAAAAATACAAGAGGCTTATTCCCCCTTCTGAATGTCTGTTCAAAGTGTAATGCGGCTATGACGGACATGTGATATGTCAGGTGCAACCCTTGACAAGGCATCGTCTTTGGGACTACTAATCATTGTTGAAATACTTATTGGAATTTAACTAACTTTATTTGTTATTAACTTTTGAGCCTGGCGGGGCTGCTCCTGGATTTCGGGTTTGATGCAACCACTAGTGCAAAGATGTTGTTTTGTAGTAACTTTTGTCTTGAATCATAAGCAGTAGGTATTTGATTTTTTGATTAGGATTATGCTTTAGCGTTACTCGAAATGTGTAGTCTGAGAGTCCTTCCATGTACAACTGATTCCTGGACATAAACTATGAAAATATTATGGTGTTTTGTTCCTTTACAGATTTGGAGTACAGAAGTGGTATTAGAGAATCACCACCAAGGTTAGACATTGCTAGTCCAAGTAAAAAGAGTGTATCATATAAGTCAGATGCATCCTTCATAATATGACGTTATTGTGTATTGGGAATCTCATACGTATTAGTAGTATATTTGTACTGTAAATATGAATTTCAATTATATTTTTATTTTTCCATCGTGTTTTTTACTACATATTTCCTGCTTTTTGGGCACAGACTATTGAATACTTAGATAACAGAAGTATTCGAAAATTACTATTAAGTATTCCTTTTGATTAGATCTGATCCAATTCAATTATTTCAATATACAACGGTACAAATTCAAGATGATGGCAATTTATAAGCGAAAAATGTGGTTTGGCCATACCTGACGAAACGAGGGAAATATCCTAAGAAAAGCATTGGACTGGAACCCTAAGGAAGGCGTCAGTGAGGTCGCCCAAATACTATTTGGCAAGCTCCATGCTTGTGGAGTTTAGGGAGGCTGGATTATGTTGGCCTGATGTTTGGGGTAGAGTAGAAACCAGTGGAGAGATGTTGCCGTCCTATGCTCCCCTGGAGTTTAAGGAACTAATGGTGATGAGTTATTAAGGCCCTATATATGCTGTCAATAGGCTTAAGCGCCCTGAATTTTACTCAGCCAATACTGAAGGAATCGTCTTGAAACTGAAGACAGTGATAGATGAAAGTATGGACTACAGATCGGCTGTTTTACAGGATTTGGAAATCCCTTGAATAAAAAAGTGTGCCGAAAGCACCCCTAAAATTTACGGGATTTGAAGATTTTCCGTTCAGTTTTTCAGATATAAAAGTATAATTTAGCCTAAATACTGATAATTATAATCTTAGTAAATCGGCTGTTTTAGATTTTAAATTTCTTCCCAGGTTTCTTTTAAACAGGTATAATTTACGTTGTCGCTTACATTAATCTTATTGAGCGCTAACATTCTCGTATAAAATTTGAAAAAGTTGAAGCAAAAATAGAACGATTTTTGCTCAGTGCATATCACTAACACCCCTTACCAAAAGAGTATATAAGATATTATTATTGGTTTGTAGTTTCCTCTTTACACCACACTTAGTCATTACTGAGTGAATCATCTGATACTATCAACTAGTAGTTCTATTTATAGAGTTTAAGATACTAGGCATATGTTATAAGAGTCAATACCTCTTCATACGTTAGTACTTATTTTATTCTTCATACAGAATGTGCTTCATTATTAAAAAATCATAAAACGTACCTAATGTTGTACAGATACACACTTCCATACTATTACTGCTAGGAATTTGATTGAGATAGTTAGATACTTAGTAGGCACATCGATTCAGCAGAGCTATTAATTATTATGGTCGCGGCTTTATTGTATCATGATTTGAGAATGTCTGATGATGGTGGACACCACAGAAACTTCGATAAATAGTATTGCATAGTGGCGCAAATAGGTCTAACTATCAAAGTCTTCTCTGAGAGTTCGGGTCCATCACACTTATCCTAGTGGTTGTAGGTAGGTACAGTTAATTTTGCTTTAAGTAATTATGTTTTAATTCTAGCAGACACCTAAGTTCTTACAGGCGATTTTTTTTAAATGGGTGAATTGATGAACCTGGTTGATTTCAGAAGTAAAGCATTTGGACATTAAGACAACTAGGTCACAACATGATTAAGGACTAGCGCCGCAGCCGAAAATTTTGTCAAAAAGCACAAGAAAGTATATAAAACTGAATCATGTAAAAGTCCAGTTTATTTTTTGTGAACAAACCCTCACTGTAATAAGATTAGCGCCACAGTCAATTTTTTTACTGAAACAACTGTGATTTAATGGATTTTTAGAAAAATTATTGCAAATTCATGGCATGATGAAAAAACGATGTGGTAATAATGTGATTCATTTTTCCTATGTATTAAACGGTGGGTTGGCTGAGGATTCCAGGGGGGACGTGAACCCCCAAAACTCCCCCCTTGTCTACGTCCAGGACTACAGTTGTATGCTAGGCCTTATCACAGGGATTTCTGGAAATCCCAGTAATAGCTTACTAGGTTCAGTCACACTGAATAAAACGATGTTTTTAGGGTTTTCCAAGATCTTGTTTATGTAGGCACCAAGGTACTGAGGCGATTAATCAAGTTCTAGCATGGACATGTTTGTTGCAGCGGATTCTTCGCTCCCGCCTAGGCTCACAACGGAACATTTGAACGAAAGTGGAAAACCCACTGTATTGATGGTACCTACTAAATTGACAACAACGAATCCCGCATTGGTTTTCCGACGATGATGCCAATACAGTGGCGTTACTAGAGAGGAGGGCGGGGAAGGTGGTCGGATGCCCGGGCGGGCGGATCAGTTGGCAAAATCAGTGTTTCTTTCAGACAAATTACTCCGGGGGGGGCATTTTGATTCTCCAGGGGCAGTAAAACTACTCCGGAGGGGCAACGCCCCGATCGACAATTAGTTATTTTTAAATGAAATGATGCAGTAAACTTTTTCTCCGGAGGGGCACCAGGGTTGCGTTCTTTGAGGAGTACCTGAAAGAAACACTGGGCAAAATGAGTGTATGTAAATAAGAAAAAACGAATTTTCACGTACCTTCGTACTAGCTGTTTTACAACCCATACCTACATATGTTTTGATTGTATTTTCATAAAAGAGGTAGATATCTATAGATTTCATAGAAGAAAATTGCCTGTGGTCAAGAGGTGGGGGAGGAAGGAGGATTAGGATATTTCGCCTTCTTATTTTACAATTTCCATACAAAATTTAACTTGAGAATGTGGTGCCACTTTGAGGGTTCATCCCAAGTGGCACTATTTGTTTAGTTACGTCACTGTGTCCAAAGTAGTAAATATTGTAAAACAGGTTATCATTACTCGTATATTGACCATATAAAAGTGATCGCTGGTCGCAGTTTGTGCAAAACAAGGCAGACACCTACCAAGTATAACACCTGTGATTAGCTGCGCACTTTTTATCAGTGTATTTAAAAATAATACTATTAATATCATTTTGATATCTATTGCTATCTGAATAAAGTGTTGTTATTTTAGTTCTCCATTAAGTACCTACATATGTACATGTATAATCTACCGCTATAAATTTGTGAACAGTGTTTTTGCGAGGTGAGTTTCAGTGTATTTTTTTTTCCTGTCAATTAAAAGAAAAACGATCTGTTCATATTCAGTGAAAATGTATACAATGCCGGGTCAATTTGGAAAATGTGTGAAATGATTTGTCACAGGTTCTTTAATTCATACTTTTCTTGTTTTAATCACCCAAAAACTTGTTATATTTTTCGGGTAAGCTGCGGCACATAGATAAAATCGAGAAGAAAAACGTACCTAACCAAACCAAAGAACCTATTTATTTTTGCAGGTAAACTGTAGTCGCACTTAAAATGAAATAATTTGATATATTTCAGATTCCTGTTAAAAAAATGTCCCTATATAATTCCTAGTGAAATGTGTACCTATGATATTGTATAACATTAATATATACTTAACATATAATTAGCAGGAAAAAATACAAATAATTTTTTCACACAATTTGCCGATTTTAGGCATGGTAAACATTTCTTAGGAATTTTATACAACGACGGATTTCAAACATTCCCGGTAACTTAGATAACAACATAAGATAGATAAAAAAAATAAGATGCTTACCTGAAATAAGTTATTTGTCGAATGGTATATCTATAGATATTAAGAGTGTAGGTTCAAAATCGCGTGACAATCGCATGAAAAAATGGTAAAAATAGCGTTTTTTCCATTTATTGGGGTTAATTTTGCGTCTATCAAAAAACTTTTACGGTTATTCCCTAGATTTTGATGCATATTATCAGTACAAAGAAAAATTTTAACTCCGCGACTTTACGACGACGAAACGAGTTTCAGTCTTTCGGAAAAAAGTACAGAGGTGTTTTTAAATATTTTTTTCAGAATTCTATACAACATATAAAAAATCTTTTACGGTTATAACCTAGATAAAGGTTCAATGCATCTACCCTATTTTGTTCCAAAGCATATTTAGTAACGGTTGTCGAGATAGAAGGTCTCCCGTTTTTAGAAATTTTTGAACAACAGGTACACTAGCATACTAACATAATAAAAAAAAATTCCTTTGGCACGCCACAGGCATAGGTAGATTTCAAGTGATTTATTTATTTTATTAAATTTAAGAGTACATCTGTACATATAATAAAAACAATCACAATATCATCAGCAAATAAACCAGCGAAGTGATGAAGTAGTATGGATGTAGTTTATTCTTTGATTATCGAAGTACCGTATGACGAAAAAATATTTGATTAAGTACTTCAATAATCAAAGGAAGTACCTAATCCAATAATCATATTATTTTCATTCCACACATAATATGGATTGGTACCGGTACCTAAGCACTAGAAATTTGAAAAAAGATGTGAGTTCTACTCGTATCGTGAAGCACTTTTCTAAGACAACAAACACGCAAGTACCTATGCGGTAACTACTTAACTAGATCTTTCGATCGATCAGTGTAGTCCGAGGAATTGAGCTAGACAAAATCTAACTTTTGATCTGTATTCCTTATTTAATGCCCTTTCATGCGATACCAGACACAGACCCTCACAATCATTGGATCCCCTCAGAGTGATTGTTTTTTAATTTAAAGCCTTAAAAAGTGAACCTTCCTCTTATGTGGACTGGATTTCACCCAATCTCCTATCAGTTCATCTACCACTTACCAAAAATCTACCACCCAAGTTTCACGTTTCTGCGACGCATAGGTTGGCCGCAAACGTGCGCACAAGAAAAGGGACATATATATGGCTTATATATATAAACTTTTAAACCAAGGTCGGATTCGGGTTCCCCTGGTCCTAATTAGTGATACTGAGTAGAAATTTTTCAATTCTGCGACATCACGGGAGAAACGAATAGGTAGAGTTCCTTTTGGAAATCTACCTAAAAAGTATTATATAGAGGTATGTATATAGAGGTACCTACGTAAAAATATGCAAAAAATTTGATATTGAAATATTCAAATTTACAATTGATTGGATTTTAAGGCTGGGGACCTTACTATGACGTCATGGTCATTTCCCGCGGCATTAAGGTTCAAAATCTTATGATAAAATGTTAAAAATAGCGTTTTTTTTCATTTCATGGGGGTTAATTTCGCTTCTATAAAAAAAATTACGGTCATTCCCTAGATTTTAATGCAATAATAATACAAAAAAAATATCTGCGACTTTCGGGAAACGAGTTTCACTTTCGGAAAAAAAGATCAGAGGTGTTTTTCACTTTTTTTTTGAGAAATCTGTTCAAGATAAAAAAAAAATTACGGTCATTCCCCAGATAATAAAGGTTCAATGGATCTACTCTATATTTTTACCAACGCATAGGTATGTACTATGTAGTAACGTTGACGATATCTAGGGTCTCCCGTTTTTATATTTTTTTTGCAATGTCAATATGCCTTCTTTTAAGCGCAAACAATAATTTATGTATTTTGGAATTTATTTGCATAAACTTCAAATGAATATAAATTTAATAATCATCAAATTAATGTCAATATTGGTATAGAAATGCCTTATTGGAATACAATCGTTAATTATATTTTACCTCTCAGAATCTGTTTCAAATGTCTATTTCGACCAGAAAAATGATATTCTATTAGCGATTAGGTAATAAAACAAAAAGGAGGTAGGTTTATTAGTGAGAATAGTTTGATTTGGATAAATTAGCACTGAGAAATAAATCCGCCTTTGCATATAGTAACACACATTTATTTATTGTTCACGTTTGTTATTTATTTATTTATTGTGAAAAACAATAGGTAGAGTTAAACTAGAAAAATAATAGGAACTTAACAAAATTAAAAAAAAAAAACAAATACGAGTAGATAGATCAGACAACATTATTTCTTCTTCTTCTCTATGCGTCCTGTCGGGTCCTCCCGACGTTGACGACCACTTGGGAGAACGCCTCTCTGTCCTGGGCAGTGCGAAACAGCTTCTCCACAGTTCTGATTCCTGCCAAATGTTTCGAAGCCAGGATAGCTGCTTCCTTCCGACCCCTCTACGGCCTTCTATCTTCCCCTTCATAACGAGCAACAACAACATTATTTACAAAAATAAATTTAATTTCAAAGTGTTTTCAAATGTTCTGAGGATGGGATTGTATTTTCTTGTTCTGTAATTTATTGATTTTGGTTAACTGGTCTAAATAAAATGCATATGTTTTAAACGTTACAGAATAAATACTCGTAATATAGAAATATTTAGTTACGTCATCTTCTTGGCTGGGAAAGGAAATCATTTTTTTGTTGCGTTGTCGGTATGACTGAATACTGGTTATCTGTTTGTGGCTAGACGCTGTTGCATTGATTTGCATCATTGTTACTCATATTAATATAGTGAGGATAGTATTAAGGTCAATGAATCTGCTGATGGTATAACTGGTGTGCAGTGCATCAATATTTACAACCTACACTCTATTTCTTTGAAGTCAACGGGAAATTCCAAGAAATTGATACTTATAGGTATTTATTATGTAGGTAGATTATCACAATATTGCAAACTATATATAAAATATAAACTAAGAAAAATATGGCAATATTACATATTGCGCGTAGGCAGACAGAATGAATATTCACCGGAAACTCAGCCTTCGTCTATCGTTAAATATTGTTGGAATCACGAATTACTTCATCAAACAATATGCATATTGATATTAGATATTCCCGTATATCTAACTGACGAGAACATTCAGAACGGGTGTTGAACTTCATTGCTATTTTAAACAATAACATAACATCTGATAATTACATTTGGTGCACAATATACCGGTGTATTAACATTAAAAAAGGGGGTATAGCGTAGATAATTGTCGGAAAGCTGGAAACTGTTATAATCTCTTCATTAACATGCAAAGAAGGTTTCTTGAAGTTTGCACCAATTTTCCGCTTGTGCTAAGTACAGGGTGACCCATAAACCGAAAAAATAATGTACTTTTTTCAGTTTTTCAGTAATAACTTCTAAACGATGCTTTCTAGGGAAATAGTGTCTTTTTGTAAATTAAAGTGCATAATATTCTGCGTCGTTTGAGCATAAATACTTCTTTGTACCTTAAAAATTATTGTGATACAGACACTGCCAAGTACATATTAATTTTCTGAACAAATTGAAATATTCGTATTTTTCACTTTTGTTGTTGAATAACTCCCCAAATCAGGTATTTACGGTAATATTTCACCGATCATATTTAATTATGAATTAATTTTCTCAAACTTGTGATTAAGAGTTTAGACCTACGGCACACAGTTGAGGATGCACAGGTGTTTAAAGAGAGACGAGTGAAATAAAGAAATTTATTAAATGATAGATTTAGGTATGAAAAAGATAAGCTAATTTAAATTTTACGATTTTATTTTATTAATGTATAGTTTTTGCAAGTAAAATCTGAATTTTTAATACTGTTACGCCACTGCCTAATATTTTATATTGAAAAGACTATTTTTTTTATATTCATTGGTTTTATTAAAACATTTTGTAAACAGTTAGTGTTAGGAAAAAATATTTATCTCACAATTTATCTAGAATAACTTATCTATATTATACATGAAAAATAATTTATCTAATTTAAATACTAAGTGAGGTAGAATTGATTAAAAATGGTATATAAAAAATAAGTTCATACATGCCGTCACTTTTTGTTAAATTACTTCTAAACCAAGCGATGTAGCGTAAATCCATTAAATTTTATTTAAAGCGAAATAAATTTCCTATAAAATAAGTGTAATAAAATTAATTTGGGAGTTATAATAAAAAAGAACTAGATGATCAATATCAATATTTTGTAAAATAATTTCACGCTTCGCATACAAAATGTTCCTGCGTAGCAACGTGCCTCTACACAAAATCAAGTTTGATCATCTAGTACTTTTTTATTATAAATCACAAATTAATTTTATTATACTCATTTTATAGAAAATTTATTTAGCTTTAAATAAAATTTAATGGATTTACGCTACACCGCTTGGTTTAGAAGTAATTTAACAAAAAGTGACGGCATGTATGAACTTATTTTTTATATACAATTTTTAATCAATCAACAATCTACCTCACTTGGTATTTAAGTCAAAGAAATTATTTTGCAATTATTATATAGAAAAATTATTGTTAATAAATTCCGTCATAAATATTTTTTTCCTAACACTAACCGTTTAGGAGATATTTTAATAAAATTAATGAATGTAAAAAAAATACTCTTTTCGATATAAAATATTAGGCAGTGGCGTAACAGTATTGAAAATTTGGATTTTACTTAAAAAAACTATGCTTTAATAAAATGGAATAGTAAAATTTAATTTAGCTTACCTCTTACATATCTAAATTTATCATTTAATAAATTTCTTTATTTCACTCGTCTCTCTTTAAACACATGTGCATCCTAAACTACGTCTTGAAGGTCTAAACTTTTAATCACAAGTTAGAGAAAATTGACCCATAATTAAATATGTTTAGTGAAATATTACCGTAAATACCTGATTTGGGGAGTTATTCAACAACAAAACTGAAAAATACGAGTATTTCAATTTGTTCAGAAAATTAATATGTACTTGGAAGTGTCTGTATCACAATAATTTTTAAGATACAAAGAAGTATTTATGCTCAAACGACGCAGAATATTATGTACTTTAATTTATAAGAAGACATCATTTTCCTAGAAAGCATAGTTTAGAAGTTATTACTGAAAAACTAAAAAAAGTACATTATTTTTTCGGTTTATGGGTCACCCTGTACTTAGCACAAGCGGAAAATTGGTGCAAACTTCATGAAACCTTCTTTGCATGTTAATGAAGAGATTATAACAGTTTCCAGCTTTCCGACAATTATCTACGCTACAAAGCTAAATTTCCTGGGCTATAAGCCCAGATACTTTATATGAAAAATATATGCAGGGTTAACATGTTTGTGTCCAATATAAATAAGTGTCTAAAATAGATAAGTCTTTGTGGCCGCCTATTATGAGTCAATGTGATCACTGATCAGCATTATAAGATTTCAAAGTGCTTGCAGTACCTACAGCCTAGAGCGTTTTGTAAACAAATTATTGCTGTTTAATCAGATGATCCATCGCCCACACGATGGGTACTTAATACTTGCAAAACGGAAGCGGGAAATCTATAAGAGCATACAACTCGTACAAGCATACCTGACACGTTTTTAAGTAAAACAAAATTCCAGTTTTCTTACACTTACCAACAACTAAAAATATTTTTATTTTTGTTTTAGCGTTTACGTATTGCTCCGGGTAGTACTTGAGATTTTTAAGATCATTATCATTCGAACGAAACAATGGGAAATCAATGTAACACACACGTATTTAACAATTCGTCCCGTCGTATTGTGGCCATACTGACGGATAATAATAACAGAAATGCTCAAGTATATTTGGATCCCGCAGAAGTAAAGAATATTCCTACAGCTGGTGGGACAGTCACTCTGACAGTTCAGATACACGGCCAAGGGAAGAAAGGCTCGTGTTGTTATACGGACGTGGCTGATAGGAGTTTCATAGTCAGGGAGACAAGGGATGGAGATCTCGAAATCCTCAGAACTAAATATGGAACTGTTAGAGACGTTGATGAGGGATTGAGATGAGCTTGTTCGTGAATAATATTTTGATAGAATTTAACAAAGACATTATATATTATAAATAATTTAATAATCTACTATAATAAATCTTTTATACAACTATATAACATGACCTTTTATTCCACCACATTCTTTAGGTAGGTATATTCTATCTTTAGTATACCTAAATGGCTATCGAAGAAAATTATTCAGAATGATACTCTTTTTCTCTCCTTTATATTTATAAAATTAAGATTTCTCTCCTTTATATTTATAAAATGTTTATTTTACTTGCGAAAATCACATTTGTAAGTAAATAAGTAATGTGTCACAAATTTTCGTTCATTTCAAACTTTAGTTAAATTTCCTATAACCCAAGCTAATATAAGAAACACTACTTTATAATTTGCACGTCACGTTTTATCATATTAATATTTTTTTTGCAGATAACTGAATTATTTCAATAAGACACAATGCCTGTCGACATAAGCCACTATGTTGTACGTCCACACAATGGCGATGACTTTAGAGTGCATTTTAATAACACAACTACTTCTCAACATGATAATGCCATAACTCAAGGAATTCTCAACGGATTCATCACACCTCTTTCTGCAACTGGACCTGGAGTTCAAAATCATCTTTCTTCTACAACATCGGTGTATCGAAAAATGTGTGAAGAGGAAGTTGCAGCTACACTTGCCAATAATGGTCTTGCACCTCGGGTGAAAAACACCAACAGCCGTAAATATATCACTGACTCATTTGGAAAAGTTAAAAATTTCTCCAATAATATTCTGAGCCCCGAACAACTTGCCAACGACAAAATTGTTGAATTCAGGGTTAACAAAAATAATTATAAGATTATAAAACGGGAAGCAATCCCTCAATTAAACGCCAAGAAAGTGAATCCAAGAGCAGATGTGTTTAATACTGAAGGTATTAGGGGTGGATCAAAAGTTAATCTTGGAATACATCAAAGTAACGTTAAAAACTTTAACAACAACGTAAAGGATATTCTTGTTCTCAATCCAAAAAGTCCATGGGTTAAAAATAATTTCTTGAGATATGTCTCCACTCACAAGTTTAAAGTTACTTGCATCACATTTTCCGTTCTGTTTGAAGGGATAAACCTTGGGATTGCTATATACCAAGATGGTAAAAAAATTGGAGAGAGAACTGTGGGTGCAATGTCCTCAGCAGCAGGATCGTTGATTGGTGCGGCCATTTGTTCAGTAATTCCTGGCATCGGTACCGTTCTTGGTGGATTCATTGGAGGATTAATCGGTGGACTTATCGGCAGTGGGGTTGGGTCGATTCTTTGTAGTTATTTCTTCCCCCCTACAGCACGAGGAAATGGGCCACCACCTACCGAATACATGCCACTTATATATGGCTTACCCGATTGTGGATTTACTAACGAACATGTTTATAGAGCACCCCAGACAGAATATACACCTGGGGCAATTTATGGAGCACCAGAAATGGATTATGATTTGGATATTAGTGGCGCTCCATCAACATGGTGAAATATTTCACAATCCGAAGAAGATTATTTGCTACTAATGAATCATTATCCCAACCTGATTACATCATATTTTAATCCTGTCTTTACACATAAATAATAGTGTTACTCGTAATAGTATTGAACAATAATTAATTAACATAACCTATGAAATAATAAATAAATATTTTTATGCTTGAATATAAAGTTCTTTTACAACTTTTGCAAAATATACTTGCAACTAAATAATGCACGAGTCCTTACCTTATTATAGCTTCCAAACTCTTTAAATTTTCTTTAGTAACACGAACTTGGATCAGGGGTAATAAAAATAAGAGTGGATTCCAAAGATCACGAAATTTCAAAATCCATGTTGCAGGTATTCAAATTTGAGTTGAAACAAAGACATAATATTATTTGTTTAATATTCTTATAACAAAAACAAATTACGTATATTAATTACTTTATATTTAGATTTTATGGGCATGAATGAAAATACAAACCCAAATACATACTTTCTTACAAAATTCGCACTAAGTATTGAATGTTTGCTTTATGTGCAAATGATCGTCAACACCCAATTTCAAACTGAAAACTTTGATTTTAAGGCTGTGCGCTGATCAGCTGAACTCACATGTATTTTCTTTAATTCTTATGTAGATTTTCTATACTCACATCCCACAAAATATTTGTTCTAATAATTTACTCGTATTACGAGAATGGCATTTTGAAGTATGAGGGAAATTAAATTAAATATCTTCTATTTTTAATTTATGTAAACTAGCATGCTCAACAATTTTTGCTACAATTTCCCCTTCTTCTGTCTCTGCTGTATTAGGTTCCGTAGTATTTGTAACTTTTGAGGCTTCTTTTGTCGTGATTTCAATTTCTTCCTCCATAGTAGTCATTGGGGTTTCATTTTTTGAAGAGTTTTTGGGAAGGTTTGCCATGTTTTCCGTCAGTCGTGTTTCTTCAACGATGTTTGTGTCATCTACTGGATTTTCGGTAATAGATGGATAATATGGTCTGGTTTTGTTGCCTAGTTTTAAGCTAATAGACGTGACATAGCTTTTTTTAGTAAGAGGTGTATACATTGAACCTTCGTCCTCGGTACCGCTACTAAATATTGTTGTTTCTGTTGAATTTTGTACATTGCTTGTTGAATTGGCTTCGTTGTTTGAATCAGTAACTTCAAATTCCTCTTCATACAATTTTGTCGCCTCGGTAATATTTGGTTCAGTTGTAGTTTTGTTAATTTCTGTATTATTATCGTGAGTATTTAATGATTCTTCCAAAGATTCATTAATTATGTAATCGGATATGGTAGAAATTTTATCTACTCTTATCTCCTTTTCAGATTCTCCTTCTATGTTGTCTTGTATAGAATCATGATCATGGGTTGTATCCAATACAGTTTCGGTACTTAATTCCTCTGTGTT